>CM044002.1:22095519-22356809 GCA_024085815.1 Flaveria linearis
AATCATATTGAATCCGTAAACCCTCACCCACCCATCATGATCGAATACGGGATGAAAGCCCGAGTCAAATCCTCACTTGGATGCCCGCAAAAGTTAAATGTGAAGGGTGAGATTTGAACTTGGGTCACTTAGTACAACAGGTCAATCATTAACCACTCCACCACTTACATTGTTGGCTAATTATTAATAGTATTATTTAAATCTTTTGTAGATTAAAAATAAAATTTTAATAAATTAAAAAAAAATCTTTTGTTAATGTTATTGCTAAGAAACAAATTTTTATAATGGGGAAAATTTTCAAAAACATCAAACTTTTTACAAATACAAACTATTATAAATAGGTGATCTTAAAAAGAAAAATTCTTATAAACAAGAAAAATTTAAATTGGTATTATAATAAGAAAAATTTTCAAAATGTGACATTTTTAAACTATTTATTTTGAAACAAAATGTTTACTATTTTTTTTTTTGAAGAAAACAAAAATTTTAAAATAAAAGTTTAAAAAGTTGATATCATTGTTTTATTACTTATAATTTATTTCATACGTAATTTTAATAATATTATATCTAAAAAACCATTATATAATTAATAAATTTTATTATAGTTAATATTTTTTAACCGTATAATACACTAGTTTATTAAAAATAAAAAAGATGAATGAGAAGTCGGATTGTTAGATATGGATGTATCATTAAGGCAACAATATTGACACCAAGCTTGAGCTAGCGAACCAATATGATCATCGCCATACTCATTTTGCATAAAAATATAGTGAAAAACAAGTATCTTAGAAATAATTTATCACCAAAAGCATTAACGGAAAAGAAGGTAGAGTCAGAGTGAAATATCCTGTTTAAAACAGATTCTAAGCAACCAATGAACAGATTCTAAGCAACCAATGAACCAATCAATAAGAAACAAAAAGAAGTAGAAAAACTGAACCTGATTGATGGATCAGTTGAAATCAGAAAACTCGGGCAGAAGGGGAACCTGTGATTGCTCTCGAATTGAAATCTGAAACTCGGGGCCTCGGGCAGAAGGGGGAACCTGGCCTGCTCTCGAATTGAAATCTGAAACTCGGGGCCTCGGGCAGAAGGGGGAACTGTGATGCTTGAAAAAGGAGGAAACCGTGATTATCGCACTAGGGCAGTCGGGCACTCGGGCTCGGAATCACACTAGGGCAAGCAGTAGCAAGAAAAAGGGGGAAACCGTGATTACTCGAAATCGCACTAGGGCAAGGCGGCAAGCAGTAGCAACTAGCAACTCGCAATTCGGGCACACAGATGAACAGAACTACTCGCAGTCGCAGAGAATCCATACTTGAAGACTTGAAGCTGTGTTGCTTGATGATCTCGAGAGTCAGCGTGAAGATCGATGCCTCGATGGTCTCCATTGTGAGCGGCTGAGCCAAGAATGAGATGAAGTGGAAACGTCGATGGTTGTGGCCGTGGGAAACATCGATGGTTTTCAACCTGGTTTTCAAAAATGGAGGCCCTATGGTTGTGGGAGGCCAAAGCCCTGGCATTGGGCCACAATGCTGTTGGGCCGGCCCTGCCTGTTTTATTACTTTTTTTACCGTAGAAATTTTAAAAATAAAACATAAACATGAATTAATTAACAGAATATAATTACCAAAAGAAAAAAAAAGAATAGAATTAGTTACTTTTTTAAATTCAGAGTTTTAATTACAGAAATTTTAAAAATAAAAATAAGCTTGAATTAAAAAATAAAATATAATTTGGGACTCAGAACATTAGATATGGATGAATCATCATGGCAACAAGATCATCATTTTACATCAAAACTAACAAGATAAAAGTATAAAACATGTTGAATTCAAGTGGTGTTTGGTGAATTATTGATAGTGTTTCGGGTCATGAGCTAACGTACTTTCAACCACATAAGACCATAAACAACCATACCAAATATTCGTGGATGTACGTACTCACGAATCACATGAGCAAGTGTTACGAGTACCGGATGTGTATAAAACATAGCTTTATAATTTATGATCATACCTGTCACGAATCTTGCTCGTTGTCATTTCAATGTAGAGGTGAACTAAAAGAGGGGTTGGGAACCAAACCTGGTTTTGAACTCGAACTGAGCGTGATTCTAAAACCAGTTTAGCTGAACCCGAATATATCGTCCAACCGCAGGATTGAAATCGCTTTGTAACCCTATAGTCCGAAACCGTTTAAAACCGATCAAACACAATCATTTCCCCCTTGAAAACCGGTTTCACCCGGAACAAGTGTGGACGAAAACCCGATCTAATCATTTTTAACCCAACATGAATCAGTTTATGCGTCCCTATATTGTAAGATTGGGTCCAATGAATTGAACCATATCATGGTCTAAGCCCAAACAATGAGTCTGATCTGTACAGATCTGTACACGATTTTACCCGTTTATTTGATGTTGAATAAGTTGAAAATGAATTGAAGCATATTTATAGTTGTCCTAGTCTTGCTTCTCACGTTATACTGTTCTTATATTTATTTAATATTAGAAAGTAGACGTAGCATAGCTATTGATCAACTTTTTTAAAGTTGTTAAACTTTTAAAATCTTTAATATTAAACGATAAACCGATTGAAAAGGTCAAAAGTAGTTGTTTGTGAGAAAACAAAGAGGGTGATTACCGATAGTATCACATTTTTTTAAGTAATATAAGTTTAAAAATTAATCGTAAATCAAAGTTTTGACTTTTGAGGGTTATTTCTAGCAAAAACCAAAAGAAAGTCACATTATTTTAGAAGCCACATTATAAATCAATTGGGTGATAGATAAAAAGTAATATTAGTTTGCGACCACCATATAGTAGGAACAGTGTTGAAGATCGTTAAATGTCTTCAAATACTAACAGAACGTACTTATACACCCAAAGACTCAAAGAATTAGAGATATCGTATTTATAATAACATGTATTCATAAATCTCTACAAAAAAATTATAGTGATATAATGATGTATTCTTCAATCAAAAGTTGTAGGTTTAAATTTTGAAAAATACATATATGATAAGTTAAAATTAAAATATATGTAAATGGACTATGTGTTTGTAGGTGAGGAAAAAAGACACATTCATTAAATTAATCAAAAAGTGTAGTTTTTAAGGGTTGAAAGTAATGATCATTGCCTCATAGCCTTGTCAACCAAGAAATGCATATTAAATTGAAGAAGACGAAAGGATAGTAAGAGGAAGCTTGCCTTATTTGAACTTTAGAGGTTGTTAGAATAACTCGTAACATGTGATATACTGATCATTTAAATAAGTTGATAAAATGATATAATTAGTCTTAAAAGTACGATGGGTTATTTGATTTAAATAAGTTTTAACAAATGATATAATTAGTCTCTAAAAATATGAGAGGTACTTGATAGAAATACCCGGAGAAAGACAACGCCAACGAACCCTAAAAACGAACTAATCAAAACACACCTCGAACCTACACCCAAAACAAATTCTATAAAACAACAACACAACAAAAATAAAATCTACTAAACATATTAATAGGAATAGATAATTGGCCTGATTTTTATAACAATAATTGCTGGAGGGGGACAGGGACAAAAAAACTAACGGTATTTTTAACATCAGTTAAAAAAGAAATAAACGTGATGGAAAATTAGTGAAAACTATATAAGTAATTAAGTCTCTTATTTATTTACTTATTGAAGTTTTAGTTGAAAATAATAATTAATTTAAATCATGAGATATCATTATAGAAATAAAACTGTAATTCCAACCCAAATGGATTTCAGCCACGGATAGATCCGTCAAAAGCCAATTGGTGAAATGGGGAATTGATGGTTGTAAAAGAGTGATATGAATTAAAGTACTATTTAATGAAAATTGGTTAAATATGAAGAAGGAGACGTGAAAGATTTTTTTTTACAATAAGAGATAAAATTTAAAAACTTTTATTTTAATTAAATTATAAAAATGAATATATTTCATTTGTTGCGAATGCTTTAAAAAGAATAGTATTTCGATAACGCTAATGATTGTTTTTCAGTTTAATGGGTGTGAAATCAATAATAAACCGCATACAACTGGGGATAATGATGCAAATGCCCGATTTAACTGAATTATAAACGAATTAACTGCATTAACTGAATCAAAATATGCGACAATTTAGTTAAGGCATAACTGATTAACCGAACATTGCGGTTTTGTTTCGGTTATTATGTACAAATTAACCGCACCGAATCAAATGCCATTAACGTATAACAAATTTAAAAGTATTCATGATTTTACTAGAATTCCTCAAGTTCATATTTTTTTAATTTACATTTGTAAAACATATATTTACGTAGCAGGATTCGGTTGTGTATAGAAGGAACCCTCTAACCAAGCGGAAACAATGCAAGATGTGTGTGCATACATTGTTGTATGCACACCTCGCCTTCAGTTTCAGTTTTGGTTGGACCTTAAAGGAACCATATCATGCACACCATTAAAAATTGATACAAATCAAGCTTAACAAAACTTTATTAGTTAAAGTTCTGCCTAAAAGCCTACGTAAAAATATATTGGTTAATTAACCGAAATTAACCACTACCGGCGCTTAGCTGAAGTATCGGTTGCAATATTAAAAAAGTATTAACCGAGCTTTGGTTTCAATTTTCAAAGTAGTCTTAACTGTACCAAACCGCACCGTAAACACCCGTTACAACATTGGCAAAGATGAAACAGAGTAGTCTTCAAAGTCCCACCCACGTATAAGTCACGTGACACAAGAAGCCATCTAACGTGGGATACATGGCCACAAACACTCGATATAATTAGCAACACTTAACCCCTTGAGTCAGCAGCCCCTCTGATTTCAACTCTCAATCAAATATACGCCAATCCATCCTCTAACCCAACACTACTCAACCTTTTTAGTTGATTCTTGAGCCCCACCCCCTCAACCATTAAATCTCCTCCACGTGTCACCACCTTGATTCTTCATCCCCACTTCCACCCCTATAGTTTCCAACTTCCTAAACATAACAACAACAATAATAACCCAAACCCAACAAACCCACACACCAACCTAACAAACCCACACCATATCAAAACACCACCACCATCACTCCACTCACCATCATGTTAAATGAAGATATCACTGGTACTCTATGCTTAAAAAACACTTCCACACAAGCCAGGCTCTGCGACGCATGTCGCTCGAGCCCCGGCACCATCTTCTGCGAGGCGGACCTGGCCTACCTCTGCAACATGTGCGACTCGCACATCCACGCCGCCAACAAGCTCTCATCCCGCCACAAACGCGTACGCGTTTGTGACGTCTGTGAGCAGGCTCCGGCGGCGTTTATATGTAAAGCGGACGCCGCGTCACTCTGCACCATATGTGACGCGGTCATCCACTCTGCTAACATTCTTTCCCGCCGCCACCACCGCATCCCCATCATGCCTATTTTCGGCTCGGTGTATGGACACCGAGCCACCAAGCCGTGGTCCGTGATCGGGCTCGGGTTTGAGCCTCCGGAGCCCGAGGGAGGCCCCGAGAATGAGAATGAGGATGAGGATGAAGCAGCATCATGGTTGATATTTGATTCTCCTGCTGATAACGGTCAAAATCAGAATGAGTATTTGGTTAATGGCGATGAGTATTTGGAACTTGTGCATTACAATTCTTGTCAGGATACTCAGTTGAGTGACGGTTTGAAGATTGATGATGATTATAAGTATATGAATGATGGTGTCAATAATATTATTCATCATCAGCATCAACATCAGCAGCAGCAGCAGCAGCAGAGGTATGGAGGTTGTGATGCTGATAGTGTGGTGCCTGTGCAGAGTGAAGAGATGAAGTATCATCAGCTTCATCATCATGACTTTCAGAATCAGAAGTTTCAAATGGGGATGGAGTATGAGACCTCCAATGGTGGATATGGGTACTCTGCATCACTTGGTGACAGTGTAAGTTTTCTTCAAAATTTTCATTACTTGTTAGACATGATTTGCTTTCATACGTTCTTGCGAAAATCATCTAAATTGCTCAATAATCGCGATAATGGAGCCGCAAAATACACGAATAAGGGTCAAACTTTTGTAGAGGAGTACAGCATCTGCCCAACCCGGCCCGACTAAATTAATAAGGTATGTGTTTAGATGAGAAGATTAGTCGTGTGAATAGGTTGAGTAACGGATCAGTCTGAGTTCGGGTTAAAATAGATCATTTTATAGGATGGAATATGATTAGAGTATTGGGACACTTTTCTTTCTATTGTTTTTAGCTTTTGATGAACAAAAAAATGTTCTTTATGATTTTTAACTACTACTGTTTAAATGAAATGATTTAGGAGGGGCTGTTCCATTGAAATACACTTTAGCTAAAATTTTCATTTGACCCGTCTAATTTTCTTTAATTCAGGTTTCCATGTCATCAATGGAAGTTGGAATTGTAGCAGACTCAACAATAACAGAAGTATCAATCTCAAATGCAATGACTCCAAAAGGGGCAATTGACCTATACTCAAACCCATCGATTCAAATGCCGACACAACTCAAACCAATAGACCGAGAAGCGCGAGTCCTAAGGTACCGAGAGAAGAAGAAAACAAGAAAGTTTGAGAAAACCATTAGGTACGCATCTAGGAAAGCATACGCAGAAACAAGGCCTAGGATACAAGGCCGTTTCGCGAAAAGAACAAACGTTGATGTTGAAGTGGACCAAATGTTTTCATCAACAATCATCACAGAAGATGGATACTGCACTTTCCCTTTATTTTAAACAAAGCTTTGGGACAAAAGCGCGTAACCAATAACTAGAAGATGCACAATTTCCTTATTGTGACTGTTTTTTTTCATTCATGTCATGACTCATGAGGTTAATAATGTACTGTAGTAAATCTTGTGAACTGTGTGTTCAACGCTTCTTCTTTATAAGCATGCAAAATTTCCAGTTTTGGTTTGTGTCTATGGATGTTGTATATATCAAGTGATTCAATTTCATTTCTAAAATTAACAAAGTATTTGATATGATCTATGCTATAAACCAATTATAAATGAGCTGTATCTGTTAACTTATGTGGCATTTTCATATCCTGCAAGATCAAATTTATAATAATCGCGCGAAAAACATGTTGTTTGTATGGTTAGATAGCGCGTAAATCATAATGTTGGTGCATTTACAAACATCAGATGTCGAATGCTGGTGAGGTAAGATAAGCATGTGGAAACTTTACACTTTTTGCAAAGCAAAAGGGTAAAAAGAGCAAGAATATACCAATTGGATCATTCTGATGAAGGCACCAATTTGTGGATATTGACCTGATACATGGCGCCTGCAGTACCAAAGGATTTCTTGACTTTTAACTTTAATGTCCTTTGAGATGTTTGAAGGATCTATTTCTACACTGTCATTTTGTTAGAGATAAAAAGAGTCTCAATTCCACTAGATATGCGTCCAGATCGAAATTCGTGGGTCGTAATCTTTGATGTTGTTTAAGTATTCCACCACTCACATATATTCTCCTTCTGGCACCAACCAACCAACTTGCAATCCTATCTCACTTTAAACTGTTGTTTCTAAGGTTATAAAACACATACGAATCTTGGTTAAATCTAAAACCAGCTGAATGAGGGCGTCGGTTATATTAATAGGTGGTTAGAGGCGCCTGGCAATGGCAAGCGGACGGCCGTCCATGGACAAACAAGTGTGGGTCCCACAGCGTGTACGGATCTTTAGCTAAACAAGTAAAAGAAAGATTCATATTGATCTTTATCTCCAATCCTCCACCTCCTCCTCAACATCAGACATTGTTTCATCAGCAAAAAAGAGAAAAGGGGTTTGAACTTTTGCACTTTATAAGCCCAAAAGTGGCTGGAATGTTTGCACTTTTCACCCTTCAAGTCCCACATAGGAATAAAGGGCTGCCTACAAAACTTTATGTGGGTTTATTGCTCTAAGGTTGTAGAGATGCCACTAGACCTCAATCAATTTAAACATCAATGCTTTCTTGTTTGTTTTATATCACACCTTGCACATGGATACCAATTGCACTCATATTCTGCAGCTCCCAATATCTTATGCGTGTCGTGCTTGCACGCGTGGCATGCCAAGTCATCATTTTTACATACATGATAGCACTCGTGGTATGCCAAGTCATCATTTTTTGTATCACACATGGGATGCCACTTGTGTATGGCATGCTAACTAGGATTTGTTTATATAATATATGGAAGCTTGCTGAAAGCCAAAGAAAATGTATTTTCTTTAATTGACCAAACAGGATTGATTGATTCAAATTTGTATAAATTCTATATTTTCTTTATGAAGTTTAACCTTTTGCTTATTATATATGCCAAATTTATGATGCAATAAGCTAATAAGTACTTTAGAAACCAGCATCTAAAATAGAAGACAGAGATGATGGAAAAGAAAATAAAATTTTTGCAGGTGTTTGTTTTGATTCTTAAAAATAACATGCAGTTAAAACTTAAAATTGTATAAAAGCTTACATATTTAATTTCTTGTTTGCACGAAAAAGTATTATCACCCTAATTTTGTTATATGAAAATAACTAAAACTTTTGAAAAAAGCATACTTCTTTTATTCATTAGTAATATAATCACTACCTATGTGTAGAATTACATACACAACTTTTTTATTGATTTACATGTCATGTAAATAAAATTTAACAGATTATATAAATGTATGTTATCTCACATGATCAATAAAGATTGACCAACTGGACATTTTTAAACACATGAAACATAGAAATAATTATAGGTTATTCCCTGTGTATATATACGGGTTAGTATCCCGTGTATTACACGGGTTGAATAAATAAACAATAATTAATTAATAATGAATATTTATTAACTATAATATAATATTTTGATATAGGATACAAATAAAATTACTTATAAATAATAGTTAAGTAATAAAATAATTTCTTTGTTTATTAAAAATATTCAAACATTTTGTTTCAAAACAAACCATTTCAAAAAAGTGTCACTTCTAAAAAAACCCTCATTATAACTTTGAATTTTAGTTATTTTGGTTTATAAAAATTTTATTATTTAAAAACACTAATTTTTTAATATTTTATATTTTTTTTAAAAATTTGGATGTTTTAGAAAAAATTCTTATCATAACAAATGTTTCCTTAGATATTACATTTGTAAAAAAGAACTCTTTCTTAAATATTAAAAAACTAAATTTAATCTAAAAAGGAATTAAATCATACAATTTGTAATTAATGTAATTATTTAATAGGAGAGATAGCCGAGAAAATTAGAATTAGGAGCTCTAGAATTATACCAAGTGTCCAACTAAAACCTTCTTTTATTATAATAGATAGATATATAGGTGACATAGATCGAACATCAAAGAGAACGAATAAAACTAGCGTATTAAAGAAACACATACTAGACACACTCATATTAATCAAGAATAATAATCTTAGTTAACATATACAAAATACTATAAAACAAATGAGTATTACTGATGGTCGTATCCGTCATGTATCTGCCATGGAAAGGAGGTAATAAGAAGAATATGTTGGTAATGCCCCTTAAGAAATTTAGAAACATAGTCCAGAGTAATTTCATTTTCAATGGAATACCTATGGATCCTTCATAGACAAGTTAGCAACAGATTATCGACTTAGACTAGATTGCACTTTAATTTTACTACCAGCTGATTAGCGACAACAATTACCGACTACTCCTGTTTAGCCATGGTACCTTTTAAATATTACCGACAGAGATATTATCCGTAGAAAGTATTTTGTAATATAAAAATAATATAATCTAATTTGCTGAAAATTTAAAATAAAATATAAATTCTGGAAATTAATAGCAAGTAATAAATTCTGGAATTTAAATTTAAATTACAAAAATACAATAATTAAAAATAATTGTTGTGACAAACTTGTAATAGTTTTACTAGTCGCTACATGTCTGACAACACAATCAGCCAGTAAAACTTATTTGTTTAGCAACAGAAACATAAAAAACAATCATAAAAAATTATATACTTAATTTCCAAACATCTTAAAGTTAACACGGTTCCTTCAATTCTAAGTATTGATTTGATTTTACGTATGATAATTCTTTTCAATATTATATTTATGGTAAATTAAAATTTCTTAATTAATATTGATATCTTATTTGATATGATTTAATGATCATTGGATTCCAATTGTACTATCTCGTATGGATATCTAATTTGATATGATTTAAGTTTTTTCGGCAAAATCATTTATAATTGTTTCGTAAAAGAGTTGTTAGTAGTTTAAATTTATTTAAAATTCAATGAAGGATGATTTACACTCATAACTGCGACTTTGGTTTTTATACGTATATATAACTAGCCTAACCATCCGTGTGTTACACGGATCGGATAAATTTACATTTCATGAAAATAATAAAAAGTTATTTATGCACGATAATAAGACAACAATGTAAAAAGAACATCACGGTTAATAAAATATTTGCTTACAATAAAATTACGTAAAAAACTTTAATACATTGGACGAAATATTAAAATTTTACAAATCTATAAAAACCTCCTTATACACAACATTTAAGGTTTTATTTGTAGTCTCACCATTCTCGTCTAATATAACAATTTCGTAACCCGTGACAATGCGACGTAAAGCTGTCCGTGTGTGAAAACTGGTTGTTTTAAAAACAAACCAACTCTTGATAAAGATTGACCCTGGCTCTTATTTATTATCATGACAAAACACACAGTTAGAAGAAATTGTCTTCTTTGAAACTTAAAGGATAGACTCTTGTCAGTTGGTATCAATGAAATTTAGGAATAAAAGTACGTTCTCCAATGTTACTTCCAGATATAACCTCTGGTTCTATAACACATTTTCCTAATACGACTTGTAAACGTGCTCCATTACATAAACCACTTTTTGGTCAATATTTCTGAGAAGCATTACTGGAACACCGACCTTTAACACTAACCTGTGATTGGACAAACCGTCAAGTTTTGTTCCATTGAGTATATCTGGAGAATATAAAGTTTCATCTAAATTAGAATTCCGCATTTCTGTTTGCCATATAGAATCAGAACTAAGATATTCTATTTCTTCACCCGGGAAAAGTGAAAGCAATCTTTCATATATCTCGTGCACCACCTCATTCTTTGGAGTTAAAATGGCTCTTTTATGAAAGTAATTTGGTTCTTTATAATTTTCTAAAACAGAAGGATATACAAAATCAATCAACTCTGAAACATGATCAACTGAATTTTATATGAGAAGATCATTCGGTATATCAATAACTGCTTCACCGTCATTCTTACCACCCACGGTACCTTCACCTATGCTCAAGAGCCATTGTGCAAACATTCCGGTTTGCTCTATATCAGATGAATCATTAGTGGAAGTCAACCTTAGGTTCTTTGTCAATCTGAGCACCTTGTAATTTTTCCAAATGTAAGAAGAACTCAAAAAGCAACAACAATTTGTTTCCTACTACCACTTGGGACAACAGGTAGAATTTGTCTATAAATACGTGTGATACACGTGTTGATAATAATAATATTTGCCTAAACTAATAGTTACATAATTCTTATCCTTGTTTACTAATCATGCTAATTTTACATGAGAAAAATGACTATTTTGACTATTGTAGTTAAATTAGTGATAATATGTTAGATTTGACTTCATATAACAAACCAAAATAGAAAATTATTTTGTGTCGTTCTTAAAACCAGAATACATTATATAAATGGTTATTATTTGTCAAAAAAAATATATTCTTGTCAAATTTTGATGTCAAGTAACTTACTTTCCGATTAAAAAGTCAAACTTGTATACATTTGGATAAAACAACCATGTATTTAGTCTTCTGTGACAATAAACAAAGTTGAAGACTACGCATACGAATTGCACTTAAACTTCATGCAACTTTTGAAATTTTAACATGCGTGCTTCCTTTTATTTGATAATTAGAATACGTGGCAATGAATCTTCAAAACCTCCTTCAATTAATATGTTTCTGGTATTACATTTATTCATCAGAAGACACGAATCTCAGCTTAACTCCACTTAGCTTTTGTCAAAATATATATTTTTAAACTAAAATTGCATAATCACATGTAAATTCATCTATCTTCCTATATCTTTTAATAAAAACCTGCTCATTTCACATAGAAATTCAAAACTGAAGCCCATGTAAAAACTAAAATTCTTGTTAAATTTCAAGTCAAAAACAAACCTGTACATTGTATGTGTCCTTAAGTCCAACATGCCAAGCCATCAAACCTATTTGACCCATGAATTTAAGCATATCAAACTAACCAACTGAGGGCGAGATGAACTTACATAAATTGCAATTGCATTGCTGAAATCACAATATATATATATATATATATATATATATATATATATATATATATATATATAAGACTTTGGCTAAATCCCAAAAAACATACATATATTAATCATAAGATGTCATTGAGAAAGGTCTAATTCAAGGATCAAATCTAAAATATTTTTTGAAATAATAAAATAATAATTTCAAGTGCTAACCGTTTGAGGGTATTATAGAGCAACGAAAATGCAAATGCTTCCCATCATCTCCCATAGAAACATAAGAACTTAATAAGTAATTGCATACAAAATCAAGCCTAATGTTTTTTCATATTAGCAATAGTTATGCATTTTTTAAATTTATAATACTTGTTGTAAAGATGCCATCTCATTAAACTTTCTCTTAGTAGCAAAAGTATTCAAATTGTGCAATTACAAAGATATCAAACATAGTTTCTTAGTGTCCTGTGTTCTGTTTTCTTTATAAGATTTGTCGAAAAATAAGCATAATGTGTATTTGTCATGTGCACTCTAACCAATATGCTTCGCATCAAAAATAAATCTTGAACCATTATGGGTTTTATGCAGGTTTCTCTTCTGTTTATGGAAAGAAGGTAATATTAGAATGGCAATTCATTATGCAGGTTTCTCTTCAATTTGAATCCATTCTTCTCCAACCTTAAAATTGTCTCTGCTACCTACAACAACCCCATTACCAAACTCATTTAAATTTAATCGATTTGAGCCCCTTCTTCTCCAACCTAATCATCACTTTTCAGTAAAGAAAGAAATGCCACTTCAGACCCATTTATCTACACAAAAACGATATTGATCAATAATTTATCGAACACTAAAATTTCATGTGGCATAGCAAATTGTTTCAGTGATAATCTCCCAAAAGAATTTAAGGCATAGCAAATTGTTTTAGTGATGATATTTACCATATTCATTATTTATAACAAATTGAACAATAAATAACTGTCACAAACCATTCTTCACATTTGGACTCGAGCAAGTCAAAATTCATTTCACCATTTTAAAGAATTCTCTGCATGAAACAGTAGGAAATATGATATCAAACTGCATTTACATGTGACATAAACTGAGTTCTGAGCCCATATTTAAATCTAAAACTTAAAAATTATCAACAACCTTTACATGAATTTTGAGTTTTGCCCCTCTTGAAGTATCAATTCACATACAATGCATCAGATAAAAATCGAATCGGACATGATAGTAAACAACCACATACAATGAATCAGACATACTAAAGACAACATGAAACAAAAGAACAGTAGGTTTGACACATACCAGTAGGTTTGAGCCTGT
Organism: Flaveria linearis; assembly: GCA_024085815.1. Taxonomy (NCBI): domain Eukaryota; kingdom Viridiplantae; phylum Streptophyta; class Magnoliopsida; order Asterales; family Asteraceae; genus Flaveria; species Flaveria linearis. The sequence continues at coordinate 22,109,141 of CM044002.1, forward strand.
GTAAAATAGTTCAATCTTTATAAAAAAACCATGAGAGTTCCTGGAACATAATGTGCAGATCAAACAACGAATTATAAAATTGAACTAGAGGAGTACGTATATTGTTTGAAATCGAACAAAAAGATACATGATCGAAAATTCCATTAACAAAATCGGAGGTAATCGGACTAATGAAATCGCGTTTCGGTTCGGCCAAGATACAAATCGAATTAATCAAAATCATAAATGCTTACCTGACCACCATGATTAACTTGTAATCGGATTGCTAAAATCGTAGGTAGAGAGAAAATCGACATTTTGGTGCAGAGAGGAGGGAATGAGAGAGGAGCGGCTGAAAATGGAGGAAGATGAAATTAGGGTTAGAAGAATGTTTTTAGACCTTTTTGAATAAACCCGGATAGGAACATGGGTCGGGTTTTAAACCCGCGTGTATTTTATTGAGAAGAAGATGAGGTTGTGCCACGTGGATGTGTTGTGTAAAACAACTTGCCAAGTGGCAATGTGGTTGCTGAAATGTTGCCAAGTGGCTGAAAAAAGTTTCTTTTATTATATATAAAGATTACTACATTCTAATTTTAATGTCTAATATTATTAAGTAAACATAGTTTTATAACTCATTGTGGAAAACTATATTCTTATATTTTACTTAAATTTGTATTACTTCATAAACATCCAGACTATAAATTCAATTCAAAATATTAACTGAAAAAATTCTCAACATTAATTTACAAATTCTAAATATATTAAACAAGTTACGCATGCACACACGATATATATCTTGTTAAAACAAATAATTAGATTAATTCAAGTCTCAAATCGATATAAAAAACAAGAGTAATTGACTAACTCCTACTAATTTTTTATAACCAAGTAAACCTCAATCAAAAAACTTAGTTACAACTATCATAATCCTAAACATTGACTATGTATCTATAGTATGAAACTAAACCTATTTGTATACACCTAGAAGGGAGCCCACGCGATGCAGCCGGGCATAATATGATGGAGCAACATCGGCACGGGTTTCTGGTATTTTGTTATTCTTGTACTATTTTACAAAATCAATTATGTTGAAGACAAGCACGTCCTAAAATAATAAAAATTTCACAGGTTTATATGGTTCCTAAAATAATACAAATGACAAATAATGCAAGTATTTTAATTTTTATGTAAGTGTTAGTAAGTATAAGGTTATTATGTAAGTAATTATAAGTGGGTAATTTATATATAATGATATAATTATAACTTTACCCTTTAAAGTGTTTGTACCTAATGTATTGAGTAAAATAATTGTTCTTAATTTTAGAGTATTTTAAACTATCACTCTTATATGTTTTATGTATTGAGTAAAATAATTGTTCTTAATTTTAGAGTATTTTAAACTATCACTCTTATATGTTTTATATATAGTATAGATTAACATTGCTAAACTTTAGGATCTGACCAACTTGTTAGAATCCTACTCTAACTACAATATCAATTACTAAATAATAGGAATTAAACCTAACTTAAATCACCGGATTTCACCGGCTTATGAATCGGGTTAGAATTTACCGTCAATACTTAACATTGTAGATAATTTGTTCAGTTAGTTTTCAAAGTAAAATTAAGTAAATTACAACGTTCAAAATATAAATATTATTATATTAAAACATACTGAATTGAATATAATAAGTTTGCTAAAGAAAAATTTTGTGATTTATCAATACTAATCAGTTAAACTACATAAAACCTAAGTAAATTTAATTTAACAATTAATCGTGTTGGGCTAGCCGCTAACTGCTAACATATTAGAAGAACAGCCATTTGGGGATGGGCCCATTATAAAGATTTTATATGCATAATAGAAAAGCCATATGAGACCAGGACCGTTATACAGGTTTTATAATAATATTATAAAAGCCATCTATAGCAAATGACCCATGCCTAATATAGAGCCCCTTTCAAAGGCACATCTAGAGGTGCACAAGAAACCGGGTCCCCGACCCGACCCGGAAACCCGACCCGAACCCGAACCGGTTTGGAACCGGTAAAAGGCCAAATCGGTTCCAATCCGGAAAAAACCGGCGGTTTGCGGGACCGTTTGGATTATTTTGGGTGAAACCGGTTTGGAACCGGTTTTTACAAAAACCGGTTTACGAACCGGTTAAACAAAACCGGTTTGGAACCGGCCCAAAAAACGGTATGTGTATTTTTTATAATTTAAATATATTATTTACTGAATTAAAAAATAAAGATACCGGTTTTTGGACCCGAACCGGTTAGGAACCGAGTCGGACCGGTTCCAACCGGGTTGGGTTTATATATATATATATATATATATATATATATATATATATATATATATATAAAGGAGGGATCAAATGAAAACCTTGATTATAAATGAAAACCTTAAAAACCTCCATCCACCAATCATATTTTTTTAAATTAATCACTTTTATTTAATAACAAGGGTTATTTAAGTAATTTTGAACATTTTTAATTTAGGAAATTATTATATGTTTTAACTTTAAACAATATTAGATGAAAATTGAAACAGATCTTCCTTAATTTACGTGAAGAACACTGTAACCTCTTCACTGTAACCGATTTTCATTGATTCAAACAGTGTTCGATTTTTGATTCAATTGACGATTCGCAAATCAAATATACTAAATGAATCCGATTATTGATTCAATTGTTCAAGACAATACGATTACCGATTCAATTGTCGAAGTCAATGAGGTTACTGATTCAATTGTCGAAGTCCATGCGATTACTGATTCAATTGTCGATGTCAATGTATTCGAAAATCTTGTTGATGTCGATGATACGTTGCGGGATGTGATATCAGTAGGTATTACGCATGCAGAATCAATTGTCGCAGACGATGAAAATGGTAAAGACAATGATATTCGAAATTGCCCTGTTATGGTTTGCGGTTAATGAAGAAATCGTTGTGTGTCCGCGGTTAACGAAAGTATATTGTCGTTGTTATGGTTAGCTGCATACGTATACGTATCAAGAATTGTTAGCTGCATACATATTCGAAATTGCCCTGTGATGGTTAGCTGCATACGTATACGTATCAAGAATTTGAACAATATTTTATAAATATAGTGTGCCAATGGTTTTGTATTTTATTTGATATTTGTCTATGTGTTTTGTTTTTATATTTTTGTATTTAATTAGTTGAGAAGATGAAGATGGTAAAGACCATGATATTTGAAATTGCATTGTTTCGCTGCTTACGTATACGTACCATGAAGTTGAATAATATTTATACATATAGTTTCACAGTTGATGTATACGTGCCAATGGTTTTGTAGTTTATTTGATATTTGTCTATGTGTTTTGTTTTTTATAGTTTTGTGTTTAATTAGTTGAGAAGATGAAGATGGTAACGATCATGATGTTATGATCTTCGTTGTTATATTGCATACGTATACGTACGGTTGGTTTTTTTGTTTTCACCATATGTATTCGTGTCAATTTTTTAGTATTGTATGTGATATATGACTATGTAGATAATATTTTTTTGTGAAATTTATTTAGATACAACACCTGATCTGATTGAAAAGGAATTTGATCATACAAGTACTCAAAACGATTCCTTATTTCTAACCGGTGTTGAGAATGAAGGTATTAAATTGATTCGTCATATTAGTTTTTTTTGGTTGATTTTTGTTGGAAATTTCTTTATATATGTTTGTTGTTTCAGATTCCATGCGCAGCACGTTATATCAGTCCCCTAATGGGTCTAGGTATTGGACTCCTAACGTATCCGATGAGCATAAGCCGGTTGTAGGAACAAGATTTGAAAGTTGGGATCACGCTGTAAGGATGTACGAGTCATATGCTGAGAAGGCCGGATTTAGTACCCGTTTAGGTATTAAAAATAAGAAGAAAGGTGTTGTAACTCATAGATACATATTGTGTAACAAGGCTGGTATTCCTACGGGGAAAGTAACTGACACTATGGATATATCCACAAAGTCCCGGGTTCGAAGAAGAAATTTTAAAGTTTGTGATTGTCGTGCTCGTTTAAAGTTAAGAGTTGTAGAAGGAACTGAAATGTTTGAAGTATACGGTTTTATTGAGGCACATAATCATGGTTTGGTGAATTTGGATAATTTAGATTTGACAAGGAAGAAGCGTAAGCTTGATTTTGTTGATAAGGAGTACATTGCTAAATGTCGTTTGGCAAATATCGGACCTTCTAAAGCACATAGATTGCAAGTTGCATTGAAGGGTGGTCATCACATGGTTAGAGGAACAAAGACTGATTACAAAAATTTTAGTAGGGATATCACTAATTATATTGGTGATAGTGATGGCCAATACTTCAAGAATAGAATGGAACACCGGATGTTATGTCAAAACAACTTCACATTTAAATTTCTAGCGGTTGGCGATGAAATTAGGAACTTATTTTGGGTAGATGATGTGTCGAAGGTGAATTATATGGCGTTTGGTGATGTGTTAGCGTTTGACGCAACGTACCAGACTAACAAGTATGTAAATTATAAATGTTAATTTTATGTATATACATATTTATGCATGTTATGGGATCTGCATTTATAATGCTACATATACGTATATGCATACATACAAGTTTGGTACATATACGTATCACAATACAGCATACTGGTACATATATGTAACAGAATGCTATAGTCAATATATGTACATTATAAATGTTAATTTTATGTATATACATATTTATATATATATATATATATTACATTTTTGTGTTCTTATGTAGGTATAATATGATTTTTGTTCCATTTACTGGAGTTGATCATCATAAAAAATGTGTTATTTTTGGGGCTGCGTTGTTGTACGATGAGTCGATCGAATCATACACGTGGTTGCTAAAGTGTTTTTTGGAAGCTCATAACAACAAGCAGCCAATGTTAGTTCTAACCGACCAAGACGCTGCAATGAAGCAGGCTATTCATAAGGTGATGGACAATTCAATCCACAGGCTATGTATGTGGCATATCACTAATAAGCTCCCGTCCAAGGTATGTGTAAATAATATAATTTAAAACTTTTTATGTGTTTTATATATTTTTATTTTTGTTAGTGAAAATGAAATATAGATTAACTTACGTATATGTATTCTGTTTATTTCCCGTATTATATATCATGTTCTTCGTGCAGATACCTCTAACTTTTATTATCATAATTAGGTGTCTGGACATATTTTGAATAACACAAATCTACGTGCATCCATTCATAAGCTTGTTTGGAATGTGTACCTAAAACCATCCGATTTTGAGTCACGCTGGAAGAGTTTAATGGTAAAGCATGGTTTACAAGATCACAAATGGCTATCTTATATGTTTTCCATTAGAGATAAGTGGGTACCTGGTTATTTTATGGATATTTCAATGTGTTGTTTGATGAAAACCACATCAAGGTGCGAGAGCTCAAACTCATATTTCAAAATAAATTCTAGCCCGTCTAACACACTTGTCCAATTTCTATTAAGTTACGACAATGCTATCGATGGTCAACGAAATAACCAACGTGTCCTTGAATTCAACACAACCACCACAGTTCCTAAGTACCTCACAAACTTATTAATTGAACGTCATGCTTCTGAGATATACACACGTAACATTTTTTTAGAGGTGCAAAAGGAGATACATAAGGGCAAAACGTTATGTTATATTATCAATCGTGAAGTAATTAACGGAATATACAACTACTGCATTGCACATCAAGACAACAAAGCTGAAATTCTAAATGAATTTAAGGTACGTATATGTATGTAAATGTGATTATACAAATATGGTGTCATTTATGTGAGTCTGATTAGTTTTTTTATTCGGTAAATGTTTTATTCGCAGGTCAATTTTGATTTGTCAGATAATTCTGTTACATGTTCATGCATGTCATTCACCCGTATTGGATATCTTTGCCGTCACGTGTTCTGCGTATTCAGACATCACAAGATTGAAAAAGTTCCTAATCATTACGTGCATGGAAGATGGCGTAGAGATGCGTTGCCCAAAAGGGTGTTTAGTATGGAGTATAGATATTGTGCAGATAATTCTGAAAATGCAGCTCTAAGACATCGTTTGATGGATACTATGCAACAATATGTGGATAGGTTAAGGATGAATACGGAACGTCTCACATGGCTTGATGACCATCTGCAAAATCTAAGGTCTCAAATTTTTAGTGAATTTCCATGCGACCCTTCACATAATAACAAAGGTGTAGTATTTGAGGAGGTGTTACACCAACCAGAACCCCACCAAGTCACTTTCAAACCTCCAAGTGGTATAAGGAACAAAGGTTGTGGAAAGAATAGGCGGTTGATTGGTCCTGGTGAGAAGGCGAAGTCTAAAAGTAAGAAGCCTAAAAGGTTATGTAATTTTTGCAAGAAATACATACGTGGACACGATACTCGTAATTGTCCCGTTAAATTAAAACAACAAAACAGGAAAAGGCCTGAAAAACTTGATGAAATTGAGGATTCATCAAGTCATTCATCAGATTATAATTCGAGTGAGGATCGAAGCGAGGAGGAAGATGTCGAGGAAGTTTCAGAGCAAGAAATTGAAGAATAAGTTTGTTGAGTTTTTTTCTATTGGCATATTTATTTACTTGTTTTAAGAGTAAACAGTTAATAATGTTAGTACATTTTTACATTGGTTGTTACTAATTTGGATTTATATACACATACATTACGTACGAGTGGTTGTTTTCATATACGTATATATACGTATATATTTAACAGTGATAAAGTTATTTTCATTGGGGGGTTGCATATATGCATATATAGATACATAAAAAATAGTTTCTTACTGTTACATATAGGTTTAAACATAAATCACATATTTGGTACGTATATGTACTTATATGAATGTGTATGCAAATATTTGTAACTTGCATTATTTTATAGTGTTTAATTGTTTCATCTTATGTTTAATAATACCTAACAAATCTGTTCTTGAACATTTTATTAACTGCGTGCATATATACCTACATACATTAACCTACAAATGGTTGTTTGCATTGAAGTACATATATGTACCAGATCATTGTTATATTGAAACATATATGTAACAGTGATATAATGTTTTTTATGGTATATAACAATACGTTTAAACGAACCGTATTTGATGCTTTTAAACACGATCAATGTTATTGTCTTAATACTGAAATATATATGTACCAGTATGAAAACTTTTATTGTAATGTAATGGTAGTCTTGATGTGCATATGTTGATGTTTATAAAACACTACTGATATTATTTGTTTTAAAACTGAAACATATATGTAACAGTATTAAAACATATATTGTAAGGTCATGGTAGTCCTTGGTTCAGAAATCATTGTCTGTTGTAGTTTATTAACATTATCGATAACTTGATGGTTGTTTACTTCATGGTAGTCTGGTTGATACAAATACGTATCACACGTAATAATTTGTAAGGTCATGATAGTCCAGTTGATACATATACGTATCACACGTAATATTTTTCTAATACGTTTAACTTGGTGGTTGTTTACTTCATTAATAATTATAATATATTAGTATGTCAACGAGTAATAGTAATACATCAATATAAAATCGATACATCATATAACCAACTGAATGTAATTCATTTGATTAAAACCATTCAAAAAACAGTTTTGATAATCATCCACGTCTTGAAAACATCTAAAATTAAACTGACTCTATCCAAAAATTACATCTTAATCCTAATTCAAACTATCATCTATCTTTTTTTTGTTTGCTCCAACTCTTCTGCTTCCTTCAACACCTTCTCCTTATATATATTCACATCAGAAGTAAGGATCTTCACGGCGTACTTCTTCCTCATATTCCTAATTTTTGTCTTCATTTTGCTCTCTTCCGATGGAAACCCACAATCCCATTTTTTGAACGACTACCCATAAACGTTTCCATGTGTCGCATAACAAATATACCACAATCTGTAGAGTTCTTTGACGTAGACCAACCGATACGTAACTTTTGAGGGTAGGCCGATTCTATTTCTCTCCATTTTGGATGCTCTACTGATTTCAAGTACGACACAAAAATATGTTTCTGCATAGTGAAAACAAATTTATGTAGGTATGCACATATACAAAAACTTTAAGTACTTAAAGAACTAAATGAACATAAACCCTTAAAGAATACATCTTACCACTTTTAACGGTGTTCCCTTCTTAATGAATTCTGCATCATCATCAAAACTGATTAGACATTGTGAATCACTCATGTTGTCGATCACTGTGATCTTCGCATACTTCATTTCAAAACAAACCAAATAAAAATGGTTTTTTTCCAAAATGGGGAAGAATATAATGTCAAACTGCTTTATGTCAAACACTCCTTCAAAATCTTCAACAAAACTTTCCAGATTGGTTTTAAAGTGGTTGATACGTTCTGCATCCGTTTCCTTATCGCTTTCAATTATCCACCCAAGCTGTATTTTTATTTAACAATAGGTCATTAGTTAAACACTATATATATATATATATTATATTATATGAAATTTAAATCAATCATTAATGAAATATACTTACAAATGGAGTTACGCCAACGAACAAACGATAGGGTGAGCTCGGACATCTATCTTTTTCATCATGGTTTAGCACTTTAGCCCAACAGTCAATTACGTCATTATAAATTTGTTGTCCCGGGGTTAAGCTATTCAACTGATAGAAATTTGTTCCGACCCATTTTTTGGTTGCAAATATATGAATACTAAACCATAAAACATACACATTAGTTGGTACGAACTCCATTCTTACTGTTACATATACGTTTAAACATAAATCACATTTTTTGGTACGTATATGTACCTGTTTAAAATCAGCCATTCATACGTTAATGTATGAATCTGTATGCAAATACTTTTAAATTGCATTATTTTATAGTGTTTAATTGTTTCATCTTATGTTTAATAAGACCTAACAAATCTGTTCTTGAATATTCAGTTAGCTGCGTGCATATATACCTACATACATTAATGTACTAATGGTTGTTTGCATAGAAGTACATATACGTACCAGATTCTGTTTTTAATGAAACATATATGTAACAGTTAGAAGTACATATAGTATCTTGTATTACATACTGAGGTGTTTATAAATCAATACTGATTCTAATTTTGTTTTAATTCTGAAACATATATGTACCATCATCAAAACATAATATAGGTTGCAATACAAAACATAATATTTCTGGTACGTATATGTAACATTGATAAGTATCTTTTTCATTGGAGGGGTGCATATACGCATATATAGATACAAAAAAAATAGTTTCTTACTGTTACATATATGTTGAAACATAAATCACAATTTTGGTACGTATATGTACTTGTATAAAATCAGCCATTCATACGTTAACGTATGTATCTGTATGCAAATACTTTTAACTTGCATTATTTTATAGTGTTTAATTGTTTCATCTTATGTTTAATAAGACCTAACAAATCTGTTCTTGAATATTCAGTTACCCGCGTGCATATATAATTACATACATTAACGTACAAATGGTTGTTTGCATAGAAGCACGTATACGTACCAGATACTGTTTTTATTGAAACAAATATGTAACAGTTAGAAGTACATATAGTATCTTGTATTACATAATGAGATGTTTATAAAACACAACTGATTTTATTGTTTTAATACTGAAACATATATGTACCAGTTTGTGAACATATATTGTAACACATTGATAGTCTTACATATGTTCACATAATTCTATGGCTATATGAAATCACGTATGTATGAAACTTACTTAAAAGTTGTGGCAGCTTCTCTAACTTCTTCAATTGTCCTGTTATTCAAAAAAAAAAATTACGTGTACGTATTAGAAAATAAATACCACAATAATTTATCATTTGTGATTAGGTACTATAAACAAAACAAAATATGTTACTTGTGCACCAATTCCCCATCGACACGTAAGTTTTTTAGCTCCTCAAATTTACTGCATACATATAAGTATATTTATATTAGTATTCACTCTAACATTATTTTTATGCCAAAATATGGTATTACCTCTCATCAACAATTCCAGACATCAGGTACTTCCATATCCTCATTTCTTCCTTCGACATCCCCTTTTCATGTCAATTGGTCTATTAATAAAAGGCGATACATATTTTGTCGAAGGCTGTTTCACACGTTTCCCTTTTCCCGCAACACTTTTGTATAATTTCATGTTAATATCAACATCGTTGCAGGCCTCTTTTCCAATGTTAGATGTTTTAAACCTTTCAGATATATCCATGAACTCTTGTGTTAGACCTAAACTGTAACTTGGACACTCAGAATTGACATCTTTCAACGCCTTATCATTGTCCTTTTGAGCTGATTCGAATTCAACGATTTCTGATACATCCATAGCAAGTTGTGTCCATACTTGAGGGTCATGGATTGGTATTTTCAGATTCTTTGGTGTATGTATATCAACATTTTGGGACCCAACCTCTTCAATATCTTCTGGATATCTATATAGCTCCTGATATATCTTTTGGTACTTCTTCACCTCTTCACTTTCAGGGAATAGTTTTTTTTGCTGCCCGTAGAGCATTCTCAAATTTTAATTTACCTTCCATATTAATACTCTTAATCGATTCAAGCAGTCCTAGATTCCCCTGCGGACATGAAAAGTATTTTTTTTACATTTATGCATGACATTTGATATTATGCTTTAACATTTATAAAGATACATACCTCTAGCGTTTCGTTATCAAAACCTGACGAATCATCATCGTCGTTTTCAGTTTTGCCCTTGCGCTGCGTATCGTCATCTGATTCAACTTCATACTCTTCATCATCAACATATTGCTCCGTTAACTCTCCCATACCGAACCCACCAACCCTCAAAATCTCGTGTTCCTCTCTTTTCTTTAGTTTTTCCATATTCCAAAACGCAAGTGGTGACATAGTCTTATCACAATTAAAACCCGGGCACATAACACAATCCACATACAAAAGCTGCATTAAAATATCAAGTACATATATGTATCATTATTGTATCCTTAAACTTGTGAACAATTCAGTTATAATACTCTTGATATCACAGACATAAATGTATCATTATTGTAATAAAAGTTCAAACAATAATCATGATTGAATAAAACGTATACGTAATAGAAGTACAAATGGTTGTTTGCACTGAAGTACATATACGTACCAGATACTGTTTTTATTGAAACATATATGTAACAGTTAGAAGTACATATAGTATCTTGTATTACATACTAAGATGTTTATAAAACACTACTGATTCTAATTTTGTTTTAATTCTGAAACATATATATACCGTCATCAAAACACAATATAGGTTGCAATACAAAACATAATATTTCTGGTACGTATATGTAACAGTGATAAAGATCTTTTTCATTGGAGGGGTGCATATACGCATATATAGATACAAAAAAAATAGTTTCTTACTGTTACATATATGTTGAAACATAAATCACATTTTTGGTACGTATATGTACATGTATAAAATCAGCCATTTATACGTTAATGTATGTATCTGTATGCAAATACTTTTAACTTGCATTATTGTATTTTTCCAAACAAGTACTTAATAAATAAGTTTTGATGATTTTGTACGTACCGTCAAAATAGTCAATGGTCCAACAAAATCACATGATAAGTTGCACCTCGTCCAGTTTTCTTTACACTTTTTGATGACATCTTCAATGCATCCACACCAATCATAATCTTTAAAATTTGTGTCCACAGTCATGTGCTTAACCACTTCACATAAACACCTCCCATTCTTACGACTAACAACCATTGTGTTGTAGAAAAGCACCAAAAAATCCAGCTTGAAATGAAAAGAGTCATCATAATCACCTTCCAATATCTTATCTACAATTTCGGATGGGCTTACATTAACGCCACCATAACGGGCCCTCCATTTGAGTAATCCTCAGTCTTCCCCTTACTATCTTTGCTCAATAGGCCTATATCCCCTTTCGGAATCCCTATTAATCTGTAGATGGCTTCTTTATCAACATTGACCTCTCCTTTAGTTGTTCTAATCTTTAACTTTCCGGGGTCCAACATGTCCACAACATAATGTCCAAGTTTAGATGGGATACCATCCACTTTGAACCTTAATAACCTTCCAAATCCCATGCTAATCACAGCCTCTTTTTGCATCTTGTTTAACTGCGACACGACAGTGTAAAATTGCTTTGGAGACGAACGCGTACGTATTCCAAACCATTTCCGGTGCATTGTAACCCTTTGTTTCATCTCATCCTTAATTTTGGCTTCAACAACACCTTTTTCTATCAACAAGATTATAACTTATAATTAAAATACATATCATTAATTTTCAAAACAGCAATTTCTATATAACTTTATAAGGAAAATCATCGTGATATTGATTGTAATTACCTTTTCTAATCAGCTTCATTCTCTTCATTTTTTTAATGCTCATTCTAGCTGTTTCATTCTTACCCATTGGATCTTCATTAGCTGATGATCGTTTACCTGTATGAGGAAAATATTTACGTAATAAAAGATTATAATTACAACCACAACGTATCTGTATCATATAAATTTTACTTACGTCCAATAATCTTCCTTTTACATACACTTTTAAATCGTCCACCTTTAATCGATCCCTCAACCTTCTTATTACCTGAACATTTCATTTTATTCTTCATTAAAAATATATAACTTTTAGGTTGTATACGTACAGGTAATATGAATATCTATTTAATCGCTTACCATCCGATAACGTTTTGCTTTTCTGCACGTCCATTCCTTTTTCAACATTAATGACATTATGATCGACATTTGTGGATGGCTCACCGGCTTTTTTAGCTTGTTACATACAAAAATTACATGATTTATATAAGTGTTTACTAATATAATTATATCATATTCACTAAAATACATGCATACTTTCAACTAACTATACTCAATTCAATAGTAAAACCATACATTCATATAAAATAAAAGGATTTACCTTTATCTTGCATCATACTTTCGTTTATTTTCCGGAAATTTTCCTTCACCTCTTTTATGATATTGATTTTCTCTTTTAAAGTTTTCCTACGACTCGCCACTGTTATGCAAATATAGATCATTTTCTACAAAATTATACAAAAGTAAAGGATATAAACATTGATTATTTAAATTTATTACTTACCATATTCGGCAGCACCACCCTTATTTACCTCGCTTTTTTCCATAGAGTCTAATGAATTTGTAACTTTATCTGACCATGGTTAAATAAAAAAATTAGTAGCTTCACTATTAATATTACTTATTTACAAAAAATCAAATTAGAAACTACCTTTTATATCAGAGGTTTGTTCCGGTGAGTCATCCAATTCAATTGGATCGTCCGCCGTGTTGTTGAATTTGTTAAAAGTGTAGATTTTTGCAATCCTTTCACTTTTTTCCTACCTGGATAACAAATATTTTTATAATAATGTTAAATTTTACATATGATGCAAACGAATTAAAGTTTCATGTCCACACTTACTTGATGACATCTTCACCGATACAACAGTACCCTCCTCAAAACACTTACCTACATATGAATTAGTGAAACAATTTACACTCTGCAGATTTCATATCTCTATAGAACATATGTATCAGTCATTATATTAATATTATATGCTATTACAAAGTGGCATAATGTGGGATTTTAAGAATATACTACAAATGCATACATATAATGCTTAAATCAACTAATCAAAGAGATAAATCAACTAATTAAATATAATGCATACATACAAGTTTGGTACATATACGTATCACAACAGAACATACTTGTACCATTGATCACCATTTCTATACCAACACACAATTTAAATACATTATAAAGTAAAATTATGTATACATTATCTACCATTGCTAATTTACATTTATCCCATTCAATATCTACATCTTTATTTAAACATACAAGTTTAAAACAACTAATCATGAAGATAAAATTGTGAAGTTTGGTACATATACGTATCACAATACAGCATACTGGTACATATATGTAACAGAATGCTATAGTCAATTTTAAAACAACTAATCATGAAGATAAAATTGCCACATTCAATATCTACATCTTTTTTTGGGACTGTATTTTATAATGCTACATCCTACCAGGAATCTGGGGCATTTTTAATGACATACACATTGATTCCATACATTTTTCATAACCTAATTAATCATTTTGATACATATATGTAACACCAATCTTATATATTCAATTAAATCAACTAATCACAGAGATAAAAAATCAACAACCAATATTTTTATGCATGTTATGGGATCTGCATTTATAATGCTACATCCAAATAGCTATTTGGTACATATTATTAACATTCTCATTACTTATATATATAGAATATTTTATCAATACAATTTTGGTACATATACGTAACAAACTTCAGCATACTTGTATAATTGCTCACTGATCCTATACCAACACACAATTTAAATACATTATAAACTAAAATTGTATATACATTATCTACCATTGGTCATATACATTTATCCCATTGTTTTGGTACATACAAAAGAAAATTGTACCAAGCATTCCTAAAATCATTACTGCCAACGTAAATTAACTGACTAACACCATACATACTGTGTATTTCCAAACTAAAATGACACATACATACATCTACATACAAGAATTTTAAACCAGGTCAACATTTAAGAGATATAAAATCGCATAATACATTCGTACATATACGTATCAAAAGCCCTAATTGAATTGAAATTGAATTTAACAACCAAAAACGTAACCCCCGAACTTACACACACCTTATAATCGATTTCTATGATTATGTATAACCCAATTTCCTTTTGATTTACAAGTTTCGATCAATAATAAGAACACATACCTACTGGTTTTCGAAAAAACACCGATTCCGAGCACAGGTGTTGCAGAATCACCAACGACGGTGTAATACTCTTCAATTTCTTCCGAATGTATGTAATTGTGACAAAGAAATCAACGATTTTGTATAGAATTGCAAGTTCTATGCTTCCAAATTTACAGCTTTCTCGTTTGAAAAGGAATAGCGATTTTAGGAGTTTTTTTAGGAAACTGAATATCTTAACTGTTTTAAAATTTTATGAAATCCCTAAATTGCCCTTTTCTTCTTTTAAATTGATTAATTAAATTATATTTATTTACATAATTGACACAAGAGTTAATAGCCATTGATCT
The DNA here is from genome assembly GCA_024085815.1 of Flaveria linearis. Lineage (NCBI taxonomy): Eukaryota > Viridiplantae > Streptophyta > Magnoliopsida > Asterales > Asteraceae > Flaveria > Flaveria linearis. The sequence continues at coordinate 22,124,319 of CM044002.1, forward strand.
ATATATTTAATGGTTAAGATTGAGTTTTCAAGGTTTTCAATTATAATTAGCTTTTCAATGGATCTCCCCCCTATATATATATATATATATATATATATATATATATATATATATATCTAGTTTTGAAATTGATAAGGTGACATTTTGTGCATATTCTGGAACTCACTATGGTTTTTATTTATTTATTTATATTTAATATAGTAGACCTGAGAATGAATATTGTATGACTACATTTTTGAATGATGATTTTTTTAACTTCTACGAAACTTGAACACTATATTTTTAAACCTATGTGCTTTAAGTAGCTAACCCTCTATACTGGCCCACTCACCCCGTGTTTGGTATAACTACTCATTTAGACCGACATCAAGTGAAAACCATTTCCATTCATAATAAGGAAAGGTTAGATTCGTTGAAGGGTTGCTTATCGAAAAAGTTGAAGGGTTGCTTATCGAAAAAGTTGAAGGGTTGCTTATCGAATTCGTTGAAGGGTTGCTTATCGAATTCGTTGAAGGGTTGCTTATCGAATATTAAGATTTTGTATAATGACTGGATGTCTAGATGTATCATATCAAAATGTTATGTTGGTGTTGTTAGTTGATTATTGCCTATTGAAGTATGTTATCTCTAGTTGAAATGTCATGTACTCACATTCTTCATATATTCAACTAAGATACGATATTTAAAAGGAAACGTGGTTGCAAAATAAGCTTGTAACTAGTTAAAATCCAACACGCGCGTTGCGCATGTGATAAACCTTGTTTGACCAGTTCACGCGTTACGCGAATTTAGTTTCCTCCTTTTTCGCAGATCCGCGTTAGGTTGTTTTTCGACCCGCGTCTCGCGGCGGAGTTCGAACATGACGGTTAGGTGATCAAAAGGCTATAATTTAAGGCTCAGATGCAATGACGCATTGTGGCTGCAAATAATGCATCTGCCACGCCATAACAATGGCCATGTCTTATTTCATCGTCATCGTCTATCAATCGTTTCAAAACCTACCACAATTCACCACATCATCTTTCTGCAAATACATAAACAGGTTATTCCAAACAGCTGCCCAAACAAATAAAACCATCTTCTTGCAAAAGTTGAATTTGCAGTTCTACCATTGTTACCAGAAGATAGTCTAGCAATGCTATAAATGTATAATACACAAACAAAACCAACAATACAAAGACTCGAATAGATGTTGTTTCCATTCTAATATCGGCCTCAAAGTGACAACAGAGCTAATTACACCATGACTGAAAGGCGGGTTGCAGGTAACAACCTGCCATCCCTCAACCCTTCGATGACTAACAAATGTCCTCAATCAATTTTTATTCAGACTCATAAATCATCACAGCTCATTAGAAATACGCATTGAAGGCAACATGGAACCAAGGGCAAATCGCATCAAACAAAAACCAAAGCAAATCCTGATAATCATTGGTTTTTTAAACATCAGGTACAAGATAACTTATTAACATACTTTATAAGGCAAGGGACTATTTATGTAAATATTCAAACTAAATAACAATAAATATCTCACCCTTTTTAAAACATTTTCAGATCTAAATCACCACCACCACCACCATAATCACCAACACCACCACCACAATCACCACCACCACCACCACCACAATCACCACCACCACCACAATCACCCCACCACCACATTATGGGACTCCATCAAGATAGAGTCGACCTCCACTATCGAAACTGTAACATCGCGTATTTGCGTTAAATAAAAATTAATTTTGTTTAATACGTTGATTGTTAGTTCCAATAATTACAATAATGGTAATAATAATAATAATAATAAATAATAATAATAATAATAATAATGACTTATATATATATATATATAATATGTATAAAAATTGAATTTATAAGTCCAGGGGAAATTGTGTAATTTATGAAACAAAATTTTAAAGTTTCAAGCATGAAATAATAATAATCTAAAGTCGAGGGACCATTTCTGTAATTTTCAAAAACCCAAACTGCTTTCTCTCTCTTCTCTCTCGACTTTCCGGCGACCGTCCGCTGGGAATCTAAACGTGGCTTAGAGTTAAGGTGAGGACCAAATAAAATCTCAGTATCCTCATCTTCTCGTTTCAGCCTCCTCGTGATTAAAATTTCGGGACGAAATTTCCTAAAGCAGGGGAGACTGTAACATCCCGTAACTTCGTTAAATAAAAGTTAATTTTATACATTTATGTAAATTTCAACCATAATAATAATATAAATAATAATAATAATAATAATAATAGTAATAATAATAATAATACTAATAATCCTAATAATAATAATACTAATAATACTAATAATAAAAATAAAAACAAAGATTTAAAATAAATATATATATATAATATATATATTTATTAGATTTATAAGTGCAGGGGGTGGTTTGTAATTTTTGAAACCCGTTTTAAAGCTTTTAACATGAAATATTAAGTTTCAAACCGCAGGGACTATAGTGTAACTTTCGAATTTTTCAAAACCAACCCCCCTTCCCCCCCGTTTTCCCGGTCACCGCCGGCAACAATTCCGGCAACAATCCGGCGACCCTTAACACCCAAAATTAACGCGTAATAAGCCAAATTAAATATCCCGACACTATCATGCGCACGATTCGAGCTTAACCCCACAAAAATTAGGTTCAATGGAAGTGTGATCGGGTACCTAACCCACTTCGATCCACTCGACCGAAAGTTCGGCCGACCATCCACTCAAACGACATTTTTAATCAAAATAAAACCGATCGTACTCGAACTTTAACTGGCTATAAATAAGATTCAAACTTCAATTTCATTCAAAACAAAACAAAACATTCAATTCGATCACCACCCTCATCCGCAACCTGCAACTCAATCAACCACCACCTTTAGAGCCTTATAACTCGCAATTAACATAGGGCTTTTGATCATAAGCCTCATCCTAAGCTGTCTGTGCAACCAATTTGATTTCCATCAATGTTTGATCCCTTTTCGAATTCGAGATGGTCGCAACCTGTTTTCCACTGTTCTAATCATCAATACGAATCCAAACAGGTAATTAAACACTTCCATATACTCGGTTTTACATGGGGATCAAAAGCCCCATGAATGTAATCGTTTACATGATCGAATTCGTGCTCAATTTGGCCGAGATCGAATTAGGGTTCATCACAATTTAGGTGAAATTGGGAAATTGTGGTTAAAGCAATTACAAATCAATTCTTACTGCGGCTGCGGCCTTTGGTTCACTGGTTTGGGCTGTGTGTTTGTGGGTGTGAGGTCCCGGGTTCGACCCGGGCAACCTCCTTTTTATTGTTTTATTTTTTTAAAGCTTTATAAATACTTTAAAAATATGGAAAAATTTCTAAAAATTATAATAATAAATTTTATTAATTTTCCTTATTTTAAATCTTACAAAATAATTTTCTGTAAATTTATTTTATTTAAAAACTTTAATAGATTTTATAAAATATTATTTAAAAATATTAAAAATACTTATTTTTATAAAATAAATTCTAAATCAAGTTTAACTATGAAATAATCATGAAAATCATGAAAATTATATAAATATTATTTATAAATATTATAAATAATTATTTCTATAAGATAAACGCTATATTATCTTTAAATATATTTTATAAATTCACAAATTATTTACAAATAAATTGTGGGTTATTTCTTGTAAAATATATTTTAACTAAAGATATAGATTAATACCTTATTATTAATCAAAATACTATAATTGTAATTATCCTTATTTGTAATTATCTTTGGATAATTATAAATTATATAATTAAACTACATCATTTTATATTTAATCCCAAAAATATATAAATACACTTATGAAATCCTCCTAATGGAATCAAAATGCAAATAAATACTTTGTAAACTTAATACCTATTAAAAATCCCATAATTCTAATCCTTGATTTAACGTTAATTTCAAACTTAATCTTGTAATATATATACATCTATTTGTGTGCGTGTTGCACGTCAAATCGAACCAACCCGAATCCGACTAAATATATCTATTCGTGTGGAATACATATTAAAGACTTAGTTACAATTAATACATAGGTATTGATCGTGTTTGGGTCGTGCATTGCAATATTCTGTGAAGGTTGTGATTAATTACATCAATCCAAGGTGAGTTTCCGTGGCCCTTTTTTTTATGCTTTTATAATTGTTTCTATGCTTTTCAAACTTGGGGGAAAAGTATGCTCACCCGTTTTCGATGCTGTAAAATCTTACATACAGTTTTCATACTTGGAATCAATGTGATACTATTCTTATATTCTAATACATACATGGTGTTATTCTACGATTCTTACGACCATTAATTCCCGGGTTTGGGAACCAACGGATAGGTATTGGTAGTACTACTGGGTTGACACCCCCACCCTTCGACGATTGGTTAACTTGTGAGTTACCAACACAGCTGCCAGCAATCAGGCCAAGGGTGAATATATTCCGACGAATTTATATGCATAACGTCATTAGGTTTGGTTGTCTTAAACACATGTTATGTGGTTTTTGCTTACAGTATGATTCCATATCAAATTCTACACAGCATCAAATGTTTTAAATTTAAACCTGCGGAACTCACCAACATTATGTGTTGACATTTTTGAGCATATCTTTTCAGGTGAACATAATCAAAGAGGATAGCTAGTGCAGATACCTTAGCGGAGACCTCAGGATTTCAATAGTATTGCATATGTAATATTTGTTTTCATATTTGAACATTGTGTGATTTGTATTGGAATCAATAAGACTATGATAGTCGTGAAACTGACTAACCATGACACAAGTCACCATTGTGTTGGGGGACGTCATGACACGAGAAGTTTGCATGTATTATATCTCTGTAATTATACCAGGTGTTATGACGATCCCGTCCGTCGCATCCTCGCGTTTCCGCTATAAGCGGGGGTGTGACAGATTGGTATCAGAGCCTTGGTTATAGAGATTTAGGTGGAGAATTCGACCTAGACTATAACCTAAGAACCTTCATATAGAATGCATGCTAGGGATTGTGTGCATTTGATTTTACCTAAATGTCTTTCATGATTTGTATGACACATAGACACCTGTATTCTGGATTTCCTGGCAAAAGGCCCTTGGGCTAAGGCAAGCATATCGCATATATCTCATTACGAGACCTGGTATGCTTACCTGGGGATTTCTGGGATGAGTGATAAACTATGGTCAATACACAAATCTACAAGGCAAATGGGTCAAGTATATTAAGTCTATGGACTTAATATACAGGTATATTCCTATATACCTAATAATCTACAAGTATGTTCCTACATATCTAATTTTATACATGTACACGTGTTATCTGAACATCCTGGGGAAGACATTATTACTCTCAGTCTTTCTCCATAGGATACTTTTATACTAAGAACTTTTCGCTTGTATGCGCACAACATCATATTATTAGGGAACTTCGGTGATCACGCGTAGCGCCGATCTCGGATATTGAATCCGACCCTATCATAGTTATGACTGAAATCCTGAAAGTATGACGGATATGCAGTTACCATTAGACTCAATGTGCTTATATGCTTGTTTGCTATTACATGCTATTATTGGAATACTGGCTCATGTACATAAGGACATTACATTATTTATGCTTGATGAATTTAGATAATACTATGATGTTAACTTGGGGTAAGTGGAGCTAGAGTGACCATGCAAGGTAAATTACCATTACGGGTGCACACGTAATTGCAATTCACCATGCATGAGAAGTCTGGTTAATCTTACCATGAGGTAACGATCATGAGTATCACACGCTATACCCTAGGGTGCTAGGGTCATAATTCTAGTAAGTCCTTATTGAAGGCAATCAAACATTGTAAGTCCTTGTTGAAGGCAATCAAACATTGTAAGTCCTTGTTGAAGGCAATCAAACATTATAAGTCCTTGTTGAAGGCAATTAAACATTATCATTTACTCAAGTCCTGTCCTACCTAGAGCCTTCATAGTATTTCCAATTATAATATTGACCTTATGAGAAATATCTCCACTTAGCGTTTCAGTAACCACTGATTAATGCTTAGAATGAAAGTGGAATACATAAATGTAGAGGAGTAATGATACTCTCTACACAACGTTATTCTTTAAAATTATGCTAAGGATAAACGGATGTCACGTAACTGGTTTAGGCATCGTTCTAGGTATGCCACGGATGTGGTGGGAACGCTGCGGGGAACCCTATATATAAGCATCCTTGGTATACCAAGAATGTGTTTAAACTGGGCTACGTGATGATCCTGATTGTCTGAGGCATGATGCTATTATGACTCTTAACTCTATGCTATGTTGCTACCTTATATGTTACTTGGTGGCTATACTCTATTATGTGCTAATACTTGATGCTAAGTGTTGTATGATGATTACTTGTGAATGCTATTGATCTTGGATGCTTTCGGCGGTGTGGTTCTTCTTTGTGGGTCTACTTTGTGGTTCTTCTTTGCCGAGCATCCATTACAACCATTAGTTCCAGTAATGGGACCTAAGGATTGGTTTGGTTGTAATCTATACGTATGCGCTTTGTGGATCTTGCTACGTCATATAAACTTATACGTATGCGCTTTGTGGATCTTGCTTATACGTATGCGCTTTGTGGATCTTGCTACGTCATATAAACTTATACGTATGCGCTTTGTGGATCTTGCTACGTCATATAAACTTATACGTATGCGCTTTGTGGATCTTGCTACGTCATATAAACTATACGTATGCGCTTTGTGGATCTTGCTACGTCACATTAAACTATTTACACTTTGGGAATGTTTTCTTTACAGCCATCAATTCCTGTGTGGAACCGATGTATAGGTTTGACTGTAGCCATTTATAACTGGTAAAACCGCCTATACATAAGTGTAGTTGCGGTGGCTCTTATTAAACTTACATTACGTTATTCTTTAGGATGATGCTAAGGAAAATTAAGATGTTATGTAACTAGTTTAAGTATATTTCAAAGTATATCGTGGATGTGGTGGGAACGCTGCGGGGAACCCTATATATAAACATCACCGGTATACTAAGAATGTGCTTAAACTAGGCTACATAATGATCTTAATGGACCGAAGCATGGGTTATTGGAACTTGATAAAACCATATGTGATTTTTTTTATACTTTGATTCCTATCAAAGCACACACAAATCTTAATCATAGTCAAGGCATTGCGTGCCTAAATCAAATAATTTTCAAAATGAGCTTTGACTCGTTATTCGTGGTTTTCAAAATCTCGTCAAAGTCTGTGTCACACCACCCAGAACATGCAATGCTGTAGGTGGAATTCTTACATCTCGGGAAATTGAATATTTTATATTATAGGTGGTCACTCACCTCAATAATCGAATAAACTAATCATAACCTTGTTACCACTTATAAGTACGCATGTCTTCAATAAGGTTATGGCTGATCTCATATCTTGAGAAGTCCACGTATTCCCTTCGATTGTGAATCGAATGTTCACATCTCATTATAATGTCGAATCATTCTTGTCCTTGATTTCGTCTTCCTGATTTAAATTATTCAAGATTTGAACATCATCCGAACAAACTCTACTATCTCAAACCTTGATCTTAAGCTTGTTAGCATGATCTTTTCTTTGTTACACTGATGTAACTTGAAATTTTCCTAATTCCTAATTGATATTAATTTCCTTTCATTGTAAAGTCAAACTTTATACTGCTTGTACCGTGGGAAATGCAAGAGTTTGCAAGTCAACCTATGACTAAGAACACTCGTATCTCCTAAATGATTCTATTTCATCAAAGCAGGGGAGATTTCCCTTACTTTGATGATTCTCTATTTCGATAAATGGTTTCCCATTTGTTAGTTCTATGAAATTTCATCCTCTGGATTGGGGTGACTTCCTTATCTTGAGGATTGACTTCAATTATTCTCATTGGAAATTACATTTCATAAATGACATGATCTCACCAAAATAGGATTGAAACCCGTATTTTGGTGGCAAATGCCAACCTTAGATTGTTTTCTTGTTATTATCAAGATAGGCATGAATCATTACCTCAAAGCCTTTAACTAATTTTTTAATATCAACTCCGATTGTGATTGATAACCACCTTCCTTAAAACTACGCTCGTGAAATCTTTCAACATCTTCAACCGTTAGACACCTAATGACAATCTCACACAAAACTTAGGTTGAACAATTTTGACCCTGCTTTTAACTAACCGTGCTGTAAATAAAGTTCTGAGCGCCAGAATATATAGGAAATGAAACATCTATAACACTTACCCTTATATAAGTTTTAATCTACTTAGAGACTATATGGGAATCACATGGTGACACTAGTCTTATCTCTAGTGAGACGTCACTCCTTTTACATTTCAGAAATTATGCAAATTGAATGGTTGCTTAGAATATACATGGCCTTTGAAGAATGATGCTTGTCCACTAGTGGGTACCGCACTGAAATGGTAGAATGCCTAAACTCAAGTATAAGGTAGTGAGGCCGCAATAGTCATGACTTGAGATAAGTTTAAAATCTTTGGCGAGTGAGTACTATTACCCAAGGAATGAAATGCAAAAAGTTAAAATTGTAATACTGGAATCATGCTCTTTATACTGATAGAATCCATAAGTTGACAAAGCTAATGTCATACCTTGTAACATTTAGATCAAACAGGACATTGGGAAGATCTGTGAATAGTGGGACAAAGTTGGAGATTAGAGCAAGCAAACTAGTGGTGAAATAGACAAGAAGACTCAGATGTTACTATAGGCACATATCTTACCATCAATCAATACATATCTGTTGGATACTGGTAGAGGATAGCATTGATTCCTTCAAATTCACTCCTTCATTTGTCATGAACCCCAGTTGCTTAGAAATTAGTTAGTCGGTGGAGATAGGAAAACTCTCGACATGCGTAAGTTAAGATGTATAGAACTACTCGAAGACTGAGATTATTGTATACAGTATTGTTCTTAGAATAGGAAGGTTGGAAAGGAAATGACTGTTGTGTGTGACCTATCTTCTTCATTCCTACCGGTCATGGAAACTTTTTAGTTTTAACTTGGCCAGAATAAGAGCCTCTTATCTTAACTGTATGATGACAATTGGTGCATTATAAAAATTCAATTCGACACATTATCTCACAACGTCGAGAAATTAACCTACATCTGTTTCAAATATTCGTATACCGAGGTATGATGTTACATCAATCGTTATTCTAAATGATTGATTCATTTTCTGTTTTAACAATATTCTTAACCATCCTTGTGAACCCATTCCAAGATCTTCGCATAGCGTATTATTCTTAGACCGATGGTTGGTCAAAGGAGAAATACATATTCACAAGATATGCGTTAAGGTCGTTTCATATGAGGACGTTTGGGGTTCTTAAATTCCAACGGTTAACCTTTCTTATCATTGCTGGTCTTTTAATGATTTCTAGACATCACCTTACCAGGAAAATTATATTCTGGAAGTTGTGATTATAAGTCTAAAATATCATGGAAACTCGTCATCGTGTTCTAACGTTCCATATGCCAAATCTCAAAAAGAGTCTCGCGATTCTCTGGAAGGGTTCAGATTGGAATACATTATGTCAAGAATCTTGTAAAAGATTCTATACAAGTGAAGCGAAGCCGGATACCTATTGTCAAAGTCCGCTGGGAATCTAAACGTGGCTTAGAGTTAAGGTGAGGACCAAATAAAATCTCAGTATCCTCATCTTCTCGTTTCAGCCTCCTCGTGATTAAAATTTCGGGACGAAATTTCCTAAAGCAGGGGAGACTGTAACATCCCGTAACTTCGTTAAATAAAAGTTAATTTTATACATTTATGTAAATTTCAACCATAATAATAATAAATATAATAATAATAATAATAATAATAATAGTAATAATAATAATACTACTATAATCCTAATAATAATAATACTAATAATACTAATAATAAAATAAAAACAAAGATTTAAAATAAATATATATATATATATATATTTATTAGATTTATAAGTGCAGGGGGTGGTTTGTAATTTTTGAAACCTGTTTTAAAGCTTTTACATGAAATATTAAGTTTCAAACCGCAGGGACTATAGTGTAACTTTCGAATTTTTCAAAACCAACCCCCCTTCCCCCCCGTTTTCCCGGTCACCGCCGACAACAATTCCGGCAACAATCCGGCGACCCTTAACACCCAAATTAACGCGTAATAAGCCAAATTAAATATCCCGACACTATCTGCGCACGATTCGAGCTTAACCCCACAAAAATTAGGTTCAATGGAAGTGTGATCGGGTACCTAACCCACTTCGATCCACTCGACCGAAAGTTCGGCCGACCATCCACTCAAACGACATTTTTAATCAAAATAAATCGATCGTACTCGAACTTTAACTGGCTATAAATAGATTCAAACTTCAATTTCATTCAAAACAAACAAACATTCAATTCGATCACCACCCTCATCCGCAACCTGCAACTCAATCAACCACCACCTTTAGAGCCTTATAACTCGCAATTAACATAGGGCTTTTGATCATAAGCCTCATCCTAAGCTGTCTGTGCAACCAATTTGATTTCCATCAATGTTTGATCCCTTTTCGAATTCGAGATGGTCGCAACCTGTTTTCCACTGTTCTAATCATCAATACGAATCCAAACAGTAATTAAACACTTCCATATACTCGGTTTTACATGGGGATCAAAAGCCCCATGAATGTAATCGTTTACATGATCGAATTTCGTGCTCAATTTGGCCGAGATCAAATTAGGGTTCATCACAATTTAGGTGAATTGGGAATTGTGGTTAAAGCAATTACAAATCAATTCTTACTGCGGCTGCGGCCTTTGGTTCACTGGTTTGGGCTGTGTGTTTGTGGGTGTGAGGTCCCGGGTTCGACCCGGGCAACCTCCTTTTTATTGTTTTATTTTTTTTAAAGCTTTATAAATACTTTAAAAATATGGAAAAATTTCTAAAATTATAATAATAAATTTTATTAATTTTCCTTATTTTAAATCTTACAAAATAATTTTCTGTAAATTTATTTATTTAAAAACTTTAATAGATTTTATAAAATATTATTTAAAATATTAAAAATACTTATTTTTATAAAATAAATTCTAAATCAAGTTTAACTATGAAATAATCATGAAATCATGAAATTATATAAATATTATTTATAAATATTATAAATAATTATTTCTATAAGATAAACGCTATATTATCTTTAATATATTTTATAATTCACAATTATTTACAAATAAAATTGTGGGTTATTTCTTGTAAAATATATTTTAACTAAAGATATAGATTAATACCTTATTATTAATCAAAATACTATAATTGTAATTATCCTTATTTGTAATTATCTTTGGATAATTATAAATTATATAATTAAACTACATCATTTTTATATTTAATCCCAAAATATATAAATACACTTATGAAACCTCCTAATGGAATCAAAATGCAAATAAATACTTTGTAAACTTAATACCTATTAAAATCCCATAATTCTAATCCTTGATTTAACGTAATTCAACTTAATCTTGTATATATATACATCTATTTGTGTGCGTGTTGCACGTCAAATCGAACCACCCGAATCCGACTAAATATATCTATTCGTGTGGAATACATATTAAAGACTTAGTTACATTAATACATAGGTATTGATCGTGTTTGGGTCGGCATTGCAATATTCTGTGAAGGTTGTGATTAATTACATCAATCCAAGTGAGTTTCCGTGGCCCTTTTTTATACTTTTATAATTGTTTCTATGCTTTTCAAACTTGGGGGAAAGTATGCTCACCCGTTTTCGATGCTGTAAAATCTTACATACAATTTTCATACTTGGAATCAATGTGATACTATTCTTATATTCTAATACATACATGGTGTTATTCTACGATTCTTACGACCATTAATTCCGGGTTTGGGAACCAACGGATAGGTATTGGTAGTACTACTGGGTTGACACCCCCACCCTTCGACGATTGGTTAACTTGTGAGTTACCAACACAGCTGCCAGCAATCAGGCCAAGGGTGAATATATTCCGACGAATTTATATGCATAACGTCATTAGGTTTGGTTGTCTTAAACACATGTTATGTGGTTTTTGCTTACAGTATGATTCCATATCAAATTCTACAAGCATCAAATGTTTTAAATTTAAACCTGCGGAACTCACCAACATTATGTTTGACATTTTTGAGCATATCTTTTCAGGTGAACATAATCAAAGAGGATAGCTAGTGCAGATGCCTTAGCGGAGACCTCAGGATTTCAATAGTATTGCATATGTAATATTTGTTTTCATATTTGAACATTGTGTGATTTGTATTGGAATCAATAAGACTATGATAGTCGTGAAACTGACTAACCATGACACAAGTCACCATTGTGTTGGGGGACGTCATGACACGAGAAGTTTGCATGTATTATATCTCTGTAATTATACCAGGTGTTATGACGATCCCGTCCGTCGCATCCTCGCGTTTCCGCTATAAGCGGGGTGACATATCATTTCTTATTTGGGGGCAATCATATGATACAATATATTCAATCATGATATTCTATTGTTATTTCATTCTAAATTCAATTCAAGACAGGTTATGTTATTACTTGTAATTATGTGAACATACTATGATAAACTGGATGACAGTAAATCTTAATTCAATCAATCAATCCTGGTATCAATGGTAGATCTACTGGTTTGGATAACCCACCCCACATGGCTTACGAGTGGTGATTATGCCAGAGGCAATTAGTCAATCTATGGTGTTGTGTGCAAGTCTATTATATGCAAGTGTCAAGTCAAGGGGTTTATATTGTGTCGGTTATCTATATGTTTCGCTATTGCAATATAAGTCTTAACGTTACCTTGTGAATTGAATTATTCTCAATCAAGCAATCAATCTATATGTATATTCAAAACTATGATTACTCACCGGCTAATTTTAGCTGATTCGTTACTTTTCACATGATTTCAGGTTAAGCAAGTTAGTGGACTTCTACATGCTCATTTAAGACCCGGACTTAGTCAAAATAAAAGACAATTACTATTTGTGTTTTAAATTGTTGTATTTGCTTGTGTAAACTCATATTATCTTGTAATATGATTTTAATATATTTTCACTATTAGACAACCATGTGTTATGAACAATCAATCATTCCCTCGTCCGCTCCGATGATTCCGCCGTCGGTCGGGGTGTGACAGATTGGTATGAGAGCCATGGTTATAGGGAATTAGGTTATTAGAAATGGAATGACCTAGACTATAACTAAGTACCTTTACACATGAGTCCTCTCATGTATTTATATGCTTTGATAGGATTTTATGTGCCTTACATGTTTATACTTAATTATGTGATTATATGCCTCATGTGATTCTTCTTATGCTTTGATTCTTATCAATGCACACACAAATATTAAATAATATTCAAGGCATTGTGTGCCTAAATCAAATGGTTTTCAAAATAAGTTTTGAATCGTTATCCGTGGTTTTCAAATTCGTCAAAGTCTGTGTCTTACAACTTGAAACATGCAATGCTGGAAGAGTGAGATGCCTGTATCTCGGGGTGTTTTGTCTAGGCAAGGTATTCGTATAAATCCAAATCAACCGATGGATCTGTCTACCTACCTGGGAACCCTCGGGATGAGTATCTGCTTATAGGTACGCATGTCTTCAATAAGGTTGTGTTGGACATAATACTTTGATCAGTCAACGTATACGTTTCGGTTTGTGACCGAACGTCTACACTTGGAACATCTCATTGTGATGTCGAATCATTCTTGTCCTTGATTTTGTCTCCCTGATTAAATTATTCAAGATTTGAACACCATCATAACAAATTCTGATATCTCGAACTTTGATCTTAAGCTTATAAGCATGATTTTTCTTTTGTTATACTGATGTAACTTGAAATTTTCTGAATTTCTAATTGATATTATTTTCCTTTCGTCTTTAAGTCAAACTTCATACCGCTTGCACCGTGGGAGATGCAAGAGTTTGCAAGTCAACCTATGACTAAGAACACTCGTATCTCCTAAATGATCCTATCTCATCAAAACAGGGGTGATTCCCTTACTTCGGTGATGATTCTTTATTCGTTTCAATAAATGGTTTCCAATGGTGTGTTTTATGAAATGTTATCCTCTGGATTAGGGTGATTTCCTTATCTTGAGGATTGACTTCAATTATTCTCGTTGGAACTTACATTTCACAAATGACATGATCTTACCAAAATAGGATTGAAACCCGTACTTTCGTGACAAATGTCAATCTTCGATTGTTTTCTTGTTGTTATGAAATCCAATCATCAAGATAGGCATGAATTCCATACTTTGATGATAATTTCATTTTTATGGATTGTATTTTCTCAAATGAAAGACCTCGTCAAAGTAGGAGTGAATTCTGGATTTTGATGAAGAAGTTCATCCTATTATATTTTGTTTTTGTAAAACTTTATCGTTAAGATAGGAGTGATTCCCTTACCTTAATGGTGAGTTACCTCGTCTTATTTCTATGGATCCTCAACGATGAGTTGGGATCGAACTTTTTGATTGGTAAGTTAGTGGTTATACCTTTGGAATACACCATCAAGTTAGGGTGAAAACCATACCTTGATGACTATTCTCATTTCTTGATCTCCAACTTACCAAGGTTGTAATCTTGGAGCATTTAAATTCTTAAATCAATTTCTTCTCCTTTATTCTCATGTTTTGACTCGATCTAGCTACAGCGAACCATTAATTCCTTACTTATCAACTTTAATTTTGAAATATCATCAACACTGATTACGTGACGGTAGTCTTCCTAAACAATCTTTTGTCAAATAAAGATATCATCAACTTGTGATTATGTCTTTCTAGTCATACGAATGTTCTCAACTATACTTATGGGTTTGATGAATTACGTATGCAATCTACCTTTGGAAACTTGTTATCTTGCAAAACATGTTTACAAATACCTATCTTATTGTTTGCGTCATTTCTTGAATCGCTTTGAATCTTTAACCTTGAAAATCATTGAAATTCTAACTTGGTTTTGAACAACAAGACTTGTTATTATTCTCATTGCGATGTGGATATAATGGTTCATAAACCTTCGTAACTTGTAGTCATGGGTTTGGCATAAAAGAAAAGACCTAACTTGACATGTGTCCAAGTGTCTTACTTTCACATATGACAAAACCTAACCTCCGTGTTCCCGTGAATCTCCTGTTTACTTTTCATTCACCAATCTGCCTCGTACCACTAGTGGTCACGATAGTATCTGGATTATCGTTGATCGATTGACTAAGACGGCTCATTTCATACCAATTCGTGAGTAGTACCGAGTCGAGAAACTGGCTCGTATTTACATCAATGAAATAGTCAGTCGACATGGTGTACCTTCAGATATTGTCTCTGATCGTGATGGTCGCTTCATCTCTCATTTCTGAAAAGTCTCCAATCATCTCTCGAAACTCACTGAATCTTAGCACAGCCTATCACCCGCAAACCGACTGTCAGACTGAAAAAAAACGATACAAACCCTCGAGGATATGCTCCGGGCTTGTGTCATTGATTTCAGTGGATCGTGGGATTCTCATCTTCCGTTGATCGAATTCTATTACAATAATAGTTACCATACCAGCATCCAGATGACACCATTTGAGGCCTTGTATGGTCTAAAGTGTCAATCTCCCATCTGTTGGTCTGAAGTTGGTGAATCACAAATTACTGGTCCTGAATTGATACAAGAAACAACCGACAAAATTTATAAGATCCGTGATAACTTGGTCGCTGCTAGAAATCATCAAAAGCATTATGCTGATAAAAGACGTAAACCCATGGAATACAAAGTTGGCGAACTCGTACTTCTTAAGGTATCACCTTGGAAGGGAGTGATCCGTTTGGAAAGAAAGGGAAACTAGCACCTCGTTACGTGGGTCCATTCAAAGTGCTCGAGCGAATTGGGAAAGGGGCCTACAAGCTTGAACTACCCCAAGAGCTCAGCAACATACATCCGACGTTTCATGTTTCAAACCTCAAGAAATACCTTGCCGATGAAAATCTTCACATTCCACTCGACGAAGTCCAGATTGATGAATCTATGCACTTTATCGAGAAACCTATGGAAATTATGGATCGGGAAGTCAAACAACTCAAACATAGCCGGATATCTATTGTCAAAGTCCGCTGGGAATCTAAACGTGGCCCAGAGTTCACCTGGGAACGTGAGGACCAAATGAAATCCAAGTATCCTCATCTTTTCGTTTCAGCCTCCTCGTGAACAAATTTCGGGACGAAATTTCCTAAAGCAGGGGAGACTGTAACATCGCGTATTTGCATTAAATAAAAATTAATTTTGTTTAATACGTTGATTGTTAGTTACAATAATTACAACAATGATAATAATAATAATAATAATAATAATAATAATTATATAATAATAATAATAATAATAATGACTTAAAATATATATATATATATATATATATATATATATATAATATATATAAAAATTGAATTTATAAGTCCAGGGGGAAATTGTGTAATTTATGAAACTAAATTTTAAAGTTTCAAGCACGAAATAATAATAATCTAAAGTCGAGGGACCATTTCTGTAATTTTCAAAAACCCAAACTGCTTTCTCCCTCTTCTCTCTCGACTTTCCGGTGGCCGTCCGGCCACCGCCGGCCACGGCTCCGGCGACTCTCAAAACATAAAATTTCGCGGTTTAAATCAAATTAAAAGCTACTGACAGTCTCGCGACAAGGATTTGAACATATGGCCCTACACAATTCAAAAATTTTGCCTCGTTTACGCGTTTTAAGACCGAACCCGCCTACCCTATTCAAAATCAAATTGATTAACGAGAATTAACCCCTATAAATAGAGGGCAAACACTCCTTTACGCTCACACAAACTTTCTGCAACTTCAATTTGATCAAACACACACCCACCCGTCGATTCAAGATCGGATTTAAGCCGTGAGCAACTCAAACTCGACTCCATCAATCTCTACATCATTAAGGGTAATTCAACACATACACACACTTGGTTTTACATGGGGATCAAAAGCCCCATGATTAATTTCATTGACATAATCGATTTGGGGTTCAATTTTGCTCAAATCGAAATTAGGGTTTATATGAATTTTGGGGAAATGGGTGGTTGTGTTTAAAACTAAATGAAACGGTGAACTATCGCGGCTCTAAGCCTTGGCTCACCGGTTCCATGTAGACATGCAATCAAGGAGGTCCCGGGTTCGACCCCGGGCAACCTAACTATTTTTTTAGGCCTTTTTAAGCCTTTAAAAATTCCGAAAAAATTTCTAAAAATTATAAAAATATTTTTACAAACATTAAATATTTTTAGAAACTATTTAATTAATTTCTGAAATTTATCTTAACATTTTATTTAACTACGTTATTATTTTTTTAAATAAAAAATATAACTAGTTTAAATTCTTATAAAAAAAACTCTAATTAATGGTTAAAATCACTAAATAATTATTGGTTTAAATAATATCTATGTAATATTATTTAAATCATGATTATCTGAATTAAATATAAAAATTTTATATTTAAATCTTTCCAAAATCATTTTTCATTTCTTTTAATCACTTAAATAATTAAATATTTTAATTAATTATCATATAATTAATTAATAAAATTAGTTATTTGTTTTTCCCACACTTTAACAATAAATCAAACATTTACGCATATTGATACATTTATTTTAAATTTTAAACATAAACACTTTCAATAAATAAATTATTTTATTTAAACTATCATTCAAAACCCAATGGAAACCCTAATACATTCGCAATTCTCAAATTATTATTATTATAACTCGAGACACCGTTCCATAGATTACTCGTAAGGAAATCGTTGGTGTCAAATCTATCACGTCCAAATTCTAATCTCATCAATCAAGTGAGTATTCATATCCCCTTTTTGTATCATTTCTTATTTGGAGGAAATCATGTGATATAATATATTCAATCATGATATTCTATTGTTATTTCATTCTAAATTCAATTTAAGACAGGTTATGTTATTACTTGTAATTATGTGAACATACTATGATAAACTAGACGACAGTAAAACCCTAATTCAATCAATCAATCCTAGTGAATTAGATAGAAAATTTATGGGTATTGTATCGATTCCCCGTATTTGGGAAAAAACACGGTACTTATGAAAAATATTGTTTTTGAAAATGGTTATGAGTGGATGAGAGGAAAAATATAATAATAAATGTATGAAAAATATTATTTAATTAAAAAAAAGAAAGAAATAATGATTCTTAATATAATTATAAAAATAAGGATGGTGGATGAATTCCAAATTCTCTAAAAGCATCCACAGTGGGTTTCTTATCTTTATTCATATAATTACACTAAAAATCACTATATTTTCTCTCTCCTTTTCAATTAAATAATACTTTTTATACCCGTATCATTACTTTTTTCTCTCTCATTCACTCACAACCACTTTAAAAAATTAAAAAATTTATAAGGATTGTACAGTGATTCTTCAAATATACTAATCCACAATAACATTTTCTCTCTACTTCACTCACAACCACTCAAAATCATTCCATATAATATACCAAACACACACACATATTTTAAGGACTCCACTGTAAATGCTCTAAGGCAATCAATTTAGCAATTGGAGATAAAGATACTCGAACGGGTAGCTAGGAGTCTAGGACTATACTTTATGTGACCCTAAGATCAAATAGCATTATCTCAAAACCAAATAGCACTGAATTGGATATTTATTTATTTATAATTGCAATTCTTTTACTACTAAATAACATCTAGTGTGGTATTTGTACTCGCATGATATTGGTAAGAGACAATTATTAATGTCACTAGGCCATTACTATGACACAAGGCCGTTGACACTTGGATATATAGTTGATGAGAAAATAGTGATCCTTTGTGCTAGGGATCCATATGTACCTCTATCGTATTTATTAACTCCAAAACTTCACTCCAAATAACAAAATTTTAAGAGAATACATGTACCTATATCGTATTCATTACCTCCAACACTTCACTATAAGTGGCTGTCAAATTTCTTTAATCATTTAAGCC
The DNA here is from genome assembly GCA_024085815.1 of Flaveria linearis. NCBI lineage: Eukaryota > Viridiplantae > Streptophyta > Magnoliopsida > Asterales > Asteraceae > Flaveria > Flaveria linearis. Next base: position 22,143,395 of record CM044002.1, read on the forward strand.
ATTCTATAATATTAAAAAGCAAGTTTGATGTGACTTGATGAATAGTACTATTCATCAAGGGGGCAATTTTGGTATTTCCATTTTCTCCCTTTCTGCAAACGCGAGCTCCACCATCACTCCACCATCACTCCACCTACCACACTACAACACCACCACCATCACAAACACTACAGCCCAACATCGTCGACCCCAATAATACCGCCACCACTACCACCGTAACGCAGCTGCCACCTGAATACCTTCTCAACTCCAAACGCACGGACCTAAATCCTAGAAATAACCATTAATCCACCCATCAGACCTTCTCACCCTCTTTGCACTAAAACCAAACCCTAAAACCCAAATCACAAATTCAAAAAATCAACCCTTATCACATCGCGGATCTAGGGTTTTGGTTGACCAAGAACCCCAAAAACCTTCTCTAATATGGATTGGACCGATGGTGGAAGTGGAGGTCATGGTGGTGGTTTAAGAAACCCTCGAAACACAATCTCCTCCCAAATTGGGGCACAAACCGAAACAACAGTTGCATAAAGAGCCATCGCCACAGGATCCCGTGCAACAAGCGATTGTTCAACATTTGAAACTGTTACCGGAGCAAGTGGATGTGTTGGTGGAGGTGGAGGCCGACGGTGGTGGATGTGTTGGTGGAGGCAGAAGTCGACGGTGGTGCTGTGTTGGTGGAGCTGGACGGTGTTTTTTGTGGTGTTGGAGGTGGAGGTCGACGGTGGTGGATGTGTTGGTGGAGATGAACGGTGGTGGCTATGTTGGTGGAGGTGGAGGTGGAGGTGGAGGTGGAGGTCGATGGTGGTGGTTTCTGTCACACCCCGACCGACGGCGGAATCATCGGAGCGGACGAGGGAATGATTGATTGTTCATAACACATGGTTGTCTAATAGTAGAAATATATTAAATCATATTACAAGATAATATGAGTTTACACAAGCAATACAACAATTTAAAACACAAATAGTAATTGTCTTTTATTTTGACTAAGTCCGGGTCTTAAATGAGCATGTAGAAGTCCACTAACTTGCTTAACCTGAAATCATATGAAAAGTAACGAGTCAGGTAAAATTAGCTGGTGAGTAATCATAGTTTTGAATGTACATATAGATTGATTACTTGATTGAGAATAATTCAATTCACAAGGTAACGTTAAGACTTATATTGCAATAGCGAAGCATATAGATAACCGACACAATATAACCCTTTGACTTGACACTTGCATATAATAGACTTGCACACAACACCATAGATTGACTAATTGCCTCTGGCACAATCACCACTCGTAAGCCATGTGGGGTGGGTTATTCAAACCAGTAGATCTACCATTGATACCTACTCACAACCATCCCTTATAATATAGAGCGTCCACTCACATATATATGAAGAACGGGTTGTGAATGCTATTATCTGCAAAACCGTGTTGTATTTCAACATGTAATTTATTGTCACTAAATTAAAATTTATTTATAACCATATTGACCACGAGTTAGGCATTTTATATACTATTAATCGGTTAATGGGATATCCGTAAAAACTAAAAGAGTTTCATGAAAAAGGTGTACGGTTGATCAATATTTTTATCATATAACTATTTGGACACTAAAATGCGGATAACTATTGATATGTTAGACGGAAGAATAGGTGTTTAGCTTTAATAATAAGAATCATTTAGTCCATGCAGCCGAATTAAATACTAGACTTAGTTTGGTGCTACCTTAGTGATTTAATTATATGAATTAAAGAGATGATACACACTTGATTGCGTGATGAATTGTGCGCATAAAAAAAGATATCGTTTTAGACCTTCCGTGTGTTTTTTTTTTCGTTTTGTTGCATCTTACATCATGTACAACAGTACAAGAACTTTGTGATCGGATAACTTGGAGCAAAATTCATATGACGTATCCTATGGATGATAAATCGTTTACAATCGATTTTTCACATCTTAGTGGAAAAAATCTGAAATGAATATTAAAATGACTAACATAATCTTTATAATAACACATCTTTAATACGTATTTATTCCTAACGAGACTTGAATTAACTGCCTAGAAATGTCATCTACAATGCAATTTATTATTCATTTATTTATATATTTAGATCTAAAAGAATATTATATAATTATCCAATTTAAACTTTAATTATGAGAACTGATTTTCTATAAATTACATGAAATCATTAATTATACAAATCTAATATTATTTATTTATTCGTTCTTAAAAAAATAGTTAATTACACGGGTGGTTCATACTGTGGTTAGAACTGATTTCACTTTTGATCCCTAATTCTTTCAAATTATAAGATTGATCCAAAACATCATACAAACGTAACAATGATGGTCTTTAAAACCAATGGACATTAAATTTGACTATTAAATTTTACTAAAATGCCTCTACACTCAATTTCTCTTCCGGTCATCATTTCCCATCGTCGCTCCCTTCATTGACGGCGACTCACCTTCCACCGCCAACCCGGTCAAAACCTATCAGCTATAACCACCAAGGACAACGATGGATCAGACTGATGATGGTGGTCAGCGTTTATTAAAGGTTATGGTTGTTATGGTTGGTGATGATGGTGATTGAAGGTTGAATATAGTGCTAGTAGTTGTGGTTGGAGATGGTGCTGGTGGTAATTGAAGGTTGAAGGTGGTGTTGGTGGTTGAAGGTGGTGGTGGTGATGATGGTTGAAGGTGGTGGTCGTGGTGACTGTGGTTAAAAATGGTGCTGGTGGTGAAGGAGGTGCTGGTGGTGAAGGTGGTGCTGGTGGTAAAGGTGGTGTTAGTGGTTAGTGGTTGAAGGTGGTGCTGGTGGTTGAAGGTGGTGCCCGTGATTGAAGGAGGTGATGGTAGTGATAGTGGTTGAAGGTGGTGGTGGTTGAAGATGGAGGTTTTGATGGTGGTAGGAGATAGTAGTGGAGATGGTGAAGAAGAAAGGGTGAATGGGGGTTTTGGGTGTGGTGGGCAAGTGTAATTTTGTCCTTTCACATGCACTTAATAGCAAAAGTTAATATCCATTTATTTTATGGACCATCGTTGTTATGTTTGTTTGCAGTTTTAAACCAACCTTTTAATTTTAGAGAGTTAGTGACCAAAAGTAAAATTAGACCTAACTACAGGAACCACCCGTGTAATTAAGTCTAAAAAAATACGTATAACACATATTACAGTAACCTGATTAGATATTGTATAATATTTCTGAAAAAAAGAATTGATTATAGATTATAAACATGAGTTTAAATCTCTTTGAAAGTGCCGTCGGAATATGAAAGGGCCCCTTAATCCACTTCACTTACATAATTTTCCACTAATTCCTTCTTTAATTATACTTCAAATATTAAATTATTCAATAATTAACAAATTTCACATGATTTAATGCGTAGTGTAGGCGCCCATCTAATATAAACAAGTAAAGCGTTATATCATTGAACCACATCTAAACTCTTATTGACAAGTCCTTTTGTTCTTTATTCTTATTATAAGAAACATATGATAGTAATCTTTATTCTAAATCTTATTAATCTTATATTCTTATAGGTTATTATGATTAAAAAACAAAATGATTTTGATACTTTAAGAAAAAGTTGCTTATTTATGTTTGAAAAAAAAGTAACTTGTTATATATATCACTTAGTAAATTTGAATGATATAAAAACGTGTAAAAGGTTGCTAGTACATAAGGCTTTCTTTGTATTTTTTTCTTTTTATCATTATGAGATGATAAGAATTTTATTAATATTTTCTTAAAGAAATAACAATTTTTATGTCCCTGAATATATTGCATGTAAAAAAAGAGCTATATAAACTATACATATTTTGATAATTGCCTTGGTACTTGATTTCTCTTTCTTTCTTTCTTTTTTCTCTTTTTTTATGAACTGCAATTATTTGAAAAAAAAAATGCTAGCAAGACGTTATGATCATACCAACCAACCAAACATACCACCTTAAGTTATGAAAAAACAAATTTTACACCAAGATTGCCAAACTACACTACTATCCTTAGCCATGTTTTTATCTACCTAAACGATTTCACCTTGATCTCGTCTATCATACTTGATATTGAGGTTGGTTTTATTGTAAAGATCTTCTCTGGTCTTCCAAATGAATCATATCATCGCGATAACTTTGCACATAATCATCTTCTTTAATTTGGAGGATCTTTTCATCGTGTCCTGATGCAACAATGCCTCACGAACTGTTAAAGTAGCCCTCTCATCATAACAGCACTAACTATAAGATGTTGTTCTATATTTGCTTTGCAAATGGACATGTAACGAGCATGTGGCAGTTGACTCCACATTTCTAGTACATAAAATACAATATGAAGATACCAATGAGGCAATGACACCCCTCGTATTTCCCATCCCTGACGAATGACTCTGTCTTCCTTTTTCCTGTACAGGCCCCTCTACCGCAATTGAACCACATTTACTTTTGCCTTGATAAAGTTTTTAATGCGAATTAAAATTTCGCACGATTCAAACAAAATTTTCTTAAGTGATGCAAAAATTATGTGTTTTTCCTAGACGAGCAACTCATAATATGAAAATAAAATATGAGTTTATGGATAGCCAAACTATCAGTAGCAAAATGAAGAACATCCTAACACAGTTTACTAGGATTGTTACATATTGTATTAAAGCTAGGGTTCAAACTAGTGTGCTAGAGAGAACTTCCCCTAAGGGAGGATGTAAATGTTAGTACCAGTGGTTAAGAAGGATAAAAAAACCTTTCTAATAATAGGGTGGAAACCTTCTTTGCGAGGATGCGTTTTGCCCATCCCTACATTGTTTTCACGTTAATAAGTTCTACTATACATGGAATTCTTTTTTCATCCCCAATAAATACGCCTAAAACACGTTTGCGATATTTAAGGTAAAAGATCTCTAATAATGTACAAGGTGGAAACCTTCTTATAAATATGCCCAATGCACGACTGATTTGATATTTGTCTAGCATGTTAAATCACCATCTCTTATGAACTCATTGTACTTGATAAGGCTCGATGCACCATTTCAATCAATGGTGTGGTACTTGCCTAAAATGTCATCTTAAACATCCCCTGAAACTCATTATCTTTAATAAGGTTTACCCCATCATCTGGGATGACAATGAGTGACTAATAGTATTTGCAATATTCAGTCTCTTATACCAATCTATATTGTTTGTTTTGTTCATAATAAGCTCACATGTTTGTTTTTTGGTTGTCCAATAAAAACTTCACAGGAGATTACGCATCTTTAAAATATTCTCACTCAAGCACACTTAACTACAATATTCTTCTATCATCCACAATGCATCCAAAACACATTGTGATATTTGAGGTGAGACATTACTTCTGAACCCATTGTCTATCAACCCGGTTTCAATAAAATTGGAATAATGCAAAGAACTTCAACAGTAGATTACCGTAAATACCTATCTTCACCGAGGAATTACCTACAAATCCATCCGTCAATTAAAATGAGTCCTCTAATTTGTAGTACACCGATCCACCACTATCATCGTTAACTTCCACCGTTCTTAACCAGCTCCAACCTCCACCATTGTGAACCACCAAATCCGATGATGAAAATTGCAATATGCAATTAACCATGGATACCTGTTAAAAAGGTGTACTCATTCCTTAAACCTATCATTTCAGTTCTACACTTAACTTAGTTATATTTGTTTCACTTAGTTATTTTTTATTTGTTTCTTTAAGTGTTAGTTAGAAGAATTGTTAGATGTTGCTGGGTTGAAGAGAAGATGTTGCTGGGCTGATGGGCTTGCTTGTCTCGTTTGATGGGCTACTGCTGATTGGATCTGATGGGCTTTGGCATTGCTGGGCTTATATCGGTGTGGTTAAGTTTAGGGTTTCCACTTCAGTTATAAGTGGTCCCTTTCTCTTCATTTGGGACTGACACACTCTCTCATCACACGCTTACACTTGCTTCTCGAAGCGTCTCTCTTCGTCTCTGTGTATTCTTCTGTTAATGTTAGGGTTCATCAAGTTGATGATCCGTTCAAGTACTATTGAGATTGTATTGTGTTCGTTATCATCTTGGTTCTTGTTCTGTTTGTAAAAGAGCTTTGGGATGATCTATTGTTTGATCTATCTTCATTGATGATAGATCTGTGTTCTTGAGTATCTGAATATCGTTTTGTGACTTGGTATCAGAGCTACGGCTCTGATTCTGTGTGCTTCCGTGGTATCGCTCCTCTGCAAATCGTCGATCGTTGAGAATCAAATATTGGAAAAACCCTAAATCGCAATCGAAGATAATAATGTTCCTTGCCTAAAAGGAAGGAAATCTGAAGTCGCCACATCGTCGACTGCTCATCTGCCTGGTTTTTCTTTGTAACCCTTGAAGGTTACCCGCTTCTGAATCATCTTGGTTCATCCGATATTGGGTGAACCCTCTGTGAGATCTTCTCTCCCTTCTCTGTTGTATTTCTTTTCTTGTTTGTGTCTAGTTACTTAGGCTGTCTGTTGACCGGGTTAGGAGTACAGGTATTTTGTGGTATTGTGCCTTAGTGGGCATCTGTGTGCATCACTTGTGTGATCTTGGTTATGTGTGATCTGCATTATACATCAGGGACTAATCCTTGATCTGCTAATTGATTGGTGTGAAAACCTGGCGCTGGTCTCTGGTGTCTAGTCTGTGCATGTGCTTGTGTGACTCATCCTTTATCTGGTTTGTTCTAGTCATAGCTGAATCTGAACTTGAAAATGTTAACCCCGTAAATACTGCTATCACAGAAACCCTAATAAGTAAACTAGATGCTAGTAACCCACTGTTCTTACATCCTAGTGACACAAGCAATCTAACTATTATCACCATAAAACTCAAAGGGTCAGAAAACTATACTATATGGAAAAATGCTATGAAACTAGCCTTGGAAGTAAAAAATAAATTTGGATTCATTGATGGATCATGCACTAAAGATAGCAGTAACCCAGTCTTGTCCAAGCAGTGGGATAGGTGCAATTCTGTGGTTATTAGCTGGGTGTTAAACTCTATCTCAGAAGAATTATACATGGGTCAAGTTTATTCTAAACTTGCCTCTGAAATCTGGGCTGACCTAAAAGAAACCTATGACAAAATAGATGGATCTGTAGTATTTGGTCTTTATCAGAAAATTAATAGTACAATTCAGAATGGTTGCCCAGTATCTGAGTATTATCACAAACTAAACATCATGTGGAAACAACTAGACCAAATGCTACAGCTCCCAGCATGCACATGCAGTGCTGCCAAGTCCTTTAATGACTTTAATCACTTAATAAAATCGATGCAATTCCTTATGGGCCTTGATAATGTGTACCAACCTGTGAGAACTAACCTGCTACTTAGAGACCCCCTGCCCTCAATAAAAGAGGCTTTTTCAATCATCTCCAGAGAGGAATCCCATAGGAATTCCTCATCTACATCCGGTAAATCTCAACCTGTAGCATTTGCTTCAAAACCTCCTCAACTTCTTGAAAAAACAAGTCAAAATTCTGTAAATAAACAAAGGAAAACCTTTAGAGGACCTAATCCAAACTTCTAATGTTCTCACTGTAATAAAATTGGACACACTATTGAAAAATGTTATGAAATAGTAGGCTATCCTCCTGGATATAAACCAAGAGGAGGTCAGGGCCAACGGACTGCTCAGTCAAACAATTCAAGTGCAAGTCCGGCTGACCATTCATCCCCTTCCCCTGCATCTATAATTACTAATGCTCTAACACCTGATCAAGTGTCTAAGCTGTTAGGTATGTTAAATGAACGAAGCTGTGAAGGCAATCTTGCTTCCAACTTTGCTGGTAATGCTTTGAACCCTGTAAACACTAATCTCTGTCATAGGTATTGCCTCAGTGGGGGGGTTCCTGACACAATTAAGTTAGGCTGGATAATAGACTCCGGGGCAAGTCAACACATGGTTAAATCTGATGAAAGTCTGATCAATTTTGTCGATGTCTTCCAGTATAATATTATGGTTAAACATCCTAATGGGTCTAGTGCTCATGTCTCAAAAATTGGAGATGTAAAGATTAATGATCAAGTCATCCTTCGGGATGCACTTGTTATACCAGAATATCATGTTAATCTCATTTTGGTACACAAATTAGCTAGAGATAACAAACTAAATGTATTCTTTGATGAAAACTCCTGTCACATACAGGATTCTCACACAAAGAAAACTCTTGTGACTGGTAGCCAATATGATGGGCTCTACCTCTTTGATGATAAGACTAACTGTATTCAGGTGTGTTATAATGCCACTAATATGTTTAAATTATGGCACTCTCATTTAGGTCACCCTGCTGAACAAGCACTAGCTACATTAAATAACAAATTAAAATTGAACAATTCTGATTCAAACCCATGTGAAATATGTCATAGAGCCAAACAGCACAGGGTTCCCTTTCCTCTAAGTAATCATCAGTCAAAGCATGTAGGTGACCTCATTCATCTTGATGTATGGGGTCCCTACAGGGTAGTTATTAGGGAAGGATTTAAGTACTTCCTCACACTGGTTGATGATTACTCACGAGCTGTGTGGGTCTTCCTTCTGAAACAAAAAGATGAAGTGTTCTCAAACATTCAAACCTTTTGTTCATTAATAAAAAATCAGTTTGACTCCACAATAAAGGTTTTTAGATTCGATAATGGTACTGAATTTGTAAATCATCAGATGTAAAATTTCTGTAATACACATGGTATTAATCATCAAACATCTTGTGCTTACACCCCTCAGCAAAATGGAATTGCTGAGAGGAAGCATCGTCACCTTCTTAATATAGCTAGAGCTTTGATGTTTCAAGGGGGTGTACCTCTTAAGTTTTGGACTGAATGTGTTCTCACTGCTGTATATCTTATTAATAGGACACCCTCATCTGTTCTAAAAGGTAAAACCCCTTATGAACTTGTCCATGGCCATTCTCCCTCTATTGATCACCTTTGTGTCTTCGGATGTCTGTGTTTTTCTACTATACTTAACAACTCAGATAAGTTTTCAAGTAATGCAGAAAAATGTGTTTTTATGGGATATTCTAGTACAAAAAAAGGATATAAACTGTGGAGTATCGATAGAAAACAAATGATGTTTTCAAGAGATGTAAAATTTTATGAGTCAATCTTTCTCTTTAAAGATAACCAGGTTGACACTATTATTGAATCAAACACTTCACCTAATCATCTAAAATTTTTTAATATATATAATAAATCTTTTTCACACGAAGGTGCAGAGGTCCCCGATGATGAAAGAGGGAAAAATGTAAGTACTGTCCCGCGGTCTTTGCAGCCAGACATGTACAATGATACAACTGAGGGTGAGTCAATAAACAATAGTCCCAGTCAGTTGGACACTAGTCATGGCGGGGCAGGGGAGGTTGATGGTAATAATGATCAATTAAATACCTCTGAGGGGTCAGATCACACACAGTGTGAATCTGCTGGCCTTAGGCGTTCTACTAGACCATCTAATCTTCCACAAAAACTAACTGATTTTATAGTCGAGGGAAATGTTAAATATGGGTTAGAGAAAGTGGTAAGCTACACTTATCTATCTCCAGAAAATTATTGTTTTACAACCAATTTAAATAAAACGTTTGAGCCAAGGAATTTTAAGGAAGCATCTACTGATCCCAACTGGGTAGATGCAATGAATCTAGAAATGGAGGCATTGCATCGAAATAATACTTGGGAATTAGTTGATTTACCTCCTAATCGAAAACCAATTGGATGCAAATGGTTGTTTAAAATTAAATATAAGTCTACCGGTGAAATTGAACGATACATGGCCAGACTAGTTGCTAAGGGGTATAGCCAAAAAGAGGGGGTTGATTTTGATGAAACATTTTCACCTATTATTAAAATGGTTACTGTTAGATATGTTGTTAATTTAGCTGTTGCGTGTGAAATATTGTGGGTTATTAATTTGTTACGAGAGTTGCAGGTTGATGTTCAACTGCCTATTTCTTTGTCTTGTGATAACACAGCTGCAATATCTATTGCAGCCAATCCAGTGTTTCATGAGCGTACAAAGCATTTTGAAATAGATTTGTTCTTTCTGCGTGAAAAAATTTCTTCAGGTGTTCTTTGTACCTTGGGTGTAAATTCATCTGATCAGTTAGCAGATGTATTCATAAAAGGATTATTGGTTAAACAACATGCTGATATGTGTGATCGGCTTGGCTTGTTTGATGAGTTTGGTGTTAGAACTGAGGGGGGTGTTAAAAAGGTGTACTCATTCCTTAAACCTATCATTTCAGTTCTACACTTAACTTAGTTATATTTGTTTCACTTAGTTATTTTTTATTTGTTTCTTTAAATGTTAGTTAGAAGAATTGTTAGATGTTGCTGGGCTGAAGAGAAGATGTTGTCGGGCTGATGGGCTTGCTTGTCTCGTTTGATGGGCTACTGCTGATTGGATCTGATGGGCTTTGGCATTGTTGGGCTTATACCGGTGTGGTTAAGTTTAGGGTTTCCCCTTCAGTTATAAGTGGTCCCTTTCTCTTCATTTGGGACTGACACACTCTCTCATCACACGCTTACACTTGCTTCTCGAAGCGTCTCTCTTCGTCTCTGTGTATTCTTCTGTTAATGTTAGGGTTCATCAAGTTGATGACCCGTTCAAGTACTATTGAGATTGTATTGTGTTCGTTATCATCTTGGTTCTTGTTCTGTTTGTAAAAGAGTTTTGGGATGATCTATTGTTTGATCTATCTTCATTGATGATAGATCTGTGTTCTTGAGTATCTGAATATCGTTTTGTGATAATACCACACCTAAAACAATGAAATAATCGATTCTGTCAACCATTAAAACACCTAAACACACATAGAGATAGGAAAACTGCATTTGAAACAATAACATACACAAAGTGAGAAAACGAATTTGATCCCAGAATGTACAATAAGAATCCGAAATAATAATAAAAAGATAAAAAAATTAACACATCAAATAAGATATTCTATAATGATTTTGGTGAAAGTACAAGAACGTATAAAGATGCCAACTTCATAAAGTTATTTTAACAATTGCTTAATATATCAAGAATCTGTTGTCAATGATAATCAGAAGAGAAGGTACTGAATAATTGTTTGTATTACTGTGTGTCTTTACAAGTATACGTATGTGGGTATAAATAGCCTATACAAGATATCTAAGAAAGGAAAAACAATCAATTAGCCTCGAGAATAATGGCTGGCAATAGCTGGAATCAGTGAATCAAGCTTGAAAGGTGCTGGTTGGTTTTGGCAATATCAATAATCTATTTTGGGAGATGATGGAAACTAATCCTGTGATTTCTAATCAAATATTTCAACATTCCCCCTCAAGTTGAGTAGTGGGATTTCCAATGCTCAACTTGCCAAGACAGTGATTAAAGATTTTTCCATTGACGGCCTTTGTTAATATATCTGCAAGTTAGTCTTCTGAGCGGACAAACGGGAATTCTATGACTCCTGATTCAAGTTTTTCTTTGATGAAGTGTCAGTCTACCTCAATATGTTTGGTGCGATCATGTTGAACCGGGTTCTTTGAAATTTGAATTGCTGCCTCGTTATCACATATAATTTTGCTGGGTTGAGTTGGGGGATACCCAATTTCTGTTAAGAGTTTCTGTATCCATAGTATCTCTGCTAGGCCTCGTGCTATTCCTCGAAATTCTGCTTCTGCGCTTGAAAGTGCCACCACCTTTTGTTTCTTACTTCTCCAAGTGACCAGATTTCCACCAACAAGGGTAAAGTAACCGGATGTAGATCTCCGATTTCCTTTATCTCCAGCCCAATCTGCATCAGTATATATTTGGGTTTTTAAGTGTCCATGTTTCTTGAACAGAACTCCGTGACCTGGTGTCCCTTTTAGATATCTGATAATTCTCCGTACTGCCTCCACATGGGTTTCTTGAGGTTGATGCATGAATTGACTTACAACTCCCACTGCATAGGCAATGTCGGGTCGGGTATGTGAGAGATAGATTAGTTTCCCTACTATCCATTGATATCTTTCCTTGTCGGCCAACGTTGCGTCTTCCTCCATATAGAGTTTTTGGTTCACTATCATAGGAGTGTCAACGAGTTTGCCATCAATCATTCCTGTTTCTGCCAGTAGATCAAGGACATATTCCTTTTGACAGATAAAGATCCCTTGTCTTGATCTTAGGACTTCAACTCCAAGGAAGTATTTGAGCCTTCCAAGATCCTTCATTTCGAACTCTTTAAATAAGTTTGCTTTTAGTCTTGTCATCTCTTCCTCATCGTTACCTGTGATTATCATATCATCAACATAAATAATTAAACATGTTATAAGCCCATTTCTATGTTTAAGAAAAAGTGTATGGTCAGAGTTACTCTGTTTGTAACCGTATTTATTCATGGCTAAAGTGAACCTGCCAAACCAGGCCCGAGGAGATTGTTTTAACCCGTATAACGATTTCTTCAATCGACACACTTCTTTAGGGTTGGACTTTTCCATGAATCCCGGAGGGGTTTCCATATAGACTTCTTCTTTAAGTTCCCCATGCAAGAAGGCATTTGTTACATCAAATTGAAGGAGAGGCCAATCTTCATTTGCAGCTATAGAAAATAAAACTCTGATTGTGTCGATTTTGGCTACAGGAGAGAACGTCTCGGAATAGTCAATTCCGTATGTTTGGGTGTAACCTTTTGCAACGAGCCTGGCTTTGTATCTCTCGATGGTTCCATCTGGCTTATATTTTATACTGAAGACCCAACGACATCCTACTGTTTTTTTTTCAGGAGGAAGGATACATTTTCCCATGTGTCGTTTTTATTTAGTGCATCCATTTCAATTTTCATTGCTTTTCTCCAGTTCTCAGATTCTAGTGCTTGTTCAACTGTAGTTGGGATTTCTTCAGAACATATAGTTGTAGCAAACGCCTGGGCTTCTGGAGATAAGTTTCCGGCTGCTATGTTTGCTGTTGGATATTGAGAACTCCGAGCTTTCTTTTCTGGAGAGTATCTTTTTGGAGGAATTCCTCTGTTGGATCTTTGGGGTAGGGTGTATCTATCTTGTTCAACCTGTGGTGACTCATGTTCTGTTGGAGGATTGAGATTTTCAACATACTCATGATTCTCAGAATCAGGGTTAACATGCTCATGAGTCTGATCATTAGTAGGTGAATCAAGATTAATAGGAGAATCATGTTCAAGGGTCTGAGAATTACTTACCTCTGCGGTCAGGTTGGGATGATCATCATTCGTGGTACTGGTTTCAGGACTAGTGGCATCGGGGCTAGTGGATTGTGACGTGGCTGGAACTCCTTGAGTACTATCACCAATGGATGGTAACCACTTTATCCATGTAAGGCCCCATTCCCGGGAAGCCTCATAGTTGGTTAATCATAGCATAAAATCAGTTTAATAACAGAGCATTGCAGCGGAAATAATTAGACATTCATTTAAAACTTAGAAACTATATCGTACTCATACATTTGTCCTTTAATTGTAAATAAAACATATTACTTGTCCTTAAATTATAATAAATATTTCATAAAGAGGAATGCCATCCATAGCTCCCCAAGTAGCTTCGTGGTGCCATCCTCAGTATCAGCGCTTACCTATCAACTGATATACATACAAAAGTCAGCTTCGCTGAGTGAATTCTAGGTTTACTTTGTTAAATAACTTTTGTAAAAAGTATTAGTTTTAGCAGTTTAAATATAACCACCATCTATCAGAACATCGGTACACACGAGCTATCACTTTATCGATACTTTATCATTTCGTGTTACTTATTATTCTTCTTTATCCGTTAATTCTCTGTCACTATCGGTGCCTATGATAAACACAGGACTTTACCGACACGCCAATTTAGGACTTACTGTCGTACCCAATCAGGCCATTATTGTCATGCCAATCCAGGCCTTACCAACCTGCCTGTTCGAGCATTTACTTTATCACTTTATCAGGGTGAGGGCACGACGAATTCAACCCTCCTTTATCAATTGCTTGCAAGGCTTTACTTTATCAAGGTACACGTTATGGGCCCAATAACAGTTCTTTAAGTTTCACTTATATCTTTAATTTTCACATACACTTAACACATAATAAGAAGCAAACTCTTAGTCTAAGCGTTCACATTTCATCAATCATGAGAGATAAACTAGATAACTGACCCTCTGCGGGACAGCGGGGGTTCGGGGGCGGCAGCCCCTGATAGCGGGGTTCTAGGGGCGGCAGCCCGTAGTGGGGTCCAAGGGGCAACGCCCCTGGCTGGGGCCGGGCTGCCAGGTCAGCGCGCCCGAAAATTATTTTGAACTATTTAAATGGCACATTTTACTTTAGAAAATTTTATTTTCTTGATAAAAGGTCTTAAAAACCGTTCTCATAAAAGTATGTATTTTAGTATGCATATCACCCCAAAACATTGAAAACGGGTAAAGGAGGGGTCTAGAACTCACCTGAACTTATCCAAATAGCTTAAATTCTAGGTCACTTAAGCTATAGCCTGAATACACGAGCTGCACGAAAGTTAATACACAAAAACGTCATTTTCTTCATAATTTCGCTGACAGTTTCGCTGGTAGTTTCGCTGCCAGTTTCGCTGGCAGTTTCGCTACCAGTTTCGCTGGGCAGCACTTCTGCCAGTTTCGCTGGACAGATTCGCTGCCATGAGCTCCCAACTTTCGTTGGAATTTCCTAGTTTCGCAATGTCTATAGGTCAGCCTAAGTACTTAGCGAAATTACCAGCGAAGCTGTAGTTTCGCAGTAGCGAAACTGTAGTTTCGCTAGAAATCCTTTAGTTTCGCTGGATAAATGAACAGTTTCGCTGGATGAATACTTAGTTTCGCTGAATCGGGGTCCAGTTTCGCTGGATGAACAGAAACTAAGAACCAGCCCGTTTTTAACCTAAAATCTTAACTTTTTACGTCCAAATCCTTGGTTTACCATCCATGAAGCCATATCTAACCTTTTTACTCGTTTTCATACGTAAAAATTTGACCTTTATGTGTTTCTTTGAAACTTTTCAAAACCCAAAACCCTAGAATCCGGGTTTGATAAACAGAAGGGTTTAGAGATCGATTCTTACCTGGTTTTGTTGCTCTTTTCTTAGGATTTGATGCTTCAATCACCCAGATCTTCAATCTTCCAACCTTTCAAGCTCCAAATCTAGAGTTTTCTTCACTTTCTCTCTCTACTTTCTCTCTCTACAAATTTGGGTGCTAGGGTTGAAATGAAGGAGATGGAGGCTGCTTTGGGTGGGTTAAAGGGCTGATTATGGGCCTTAATCACTAGCCTCTTGCCCATAAACCCAATTTAGCCCAAAACCCTTTTTTCTTCTTTTATTCAATACCCATTAATTAAGCTCATTATCCTTAATGACTCGTTTTGACTTTTCGGGGTGTTACAATCCAACTCAATGTGTCATCATTTTCTTTTTCCCCCTGACCATTGAGTTGGGTATTATAGAAATATTCGGTTTCGAGGAAGTCACAGTTCATTATGGTGTATATTTGGCGTTTGTTTGGATTGTAACATCGATACCCTTGTTGGTTGACACCATACCCGACAAACACACACTTCTCAGCACATTCGTCAAGTTTGGAGCGTTCTGTTTTTGGAATGTGAACAAATACAGAACAACCAAAGACATGAGGTTCAAGAGTAAGGGTAGATGGTGGTTTGTGAAATTTAGACAGAACTTGAAGGGGAGTTTTGAGGTCAAGAGTTCTTGTTGGAAGACGGTTCCCGAGATAGGTTGCTGTGACAAGTGCTTCTGTCCAAAAAGACTTCGAAACTTGGGATTCAAGCATGAGGGCACGAGTTATTTCTAAAAGGAATCGATTTTTCCGTTCAGATACCCCGTTTTGTTCTGGGGTATGAACGCAAGAGGTTTGATGAATTATCCCTTTTTCTTGGCAAAATTGTTTCATGGAAGTATTTATAAATTTTCCTCCGTTATCGGACCTAAGGATTTGTATATCGCTTTTGTATTGGGTTTTAACCATGGCACAAAACTTGTAAACTTTGTAAAAACTTCAGATTTATTTTTTAAGAGAAAAATCCAAGTCATGCGGGTGCAGTCATCTATAAATGTTACAAGATAATGAAAATTTTGCCGCCCTTCAACATTTGCTGGTCCCCACACATCCGAATAAATTAATAAAAAAGGAGAATCAACCTTAGTGTCATTTGATTTGAAAGTGTGTCTATGGCTCTTAGCCAAAAATCATGTCTCACAATTCAAGATTTTATTTGTAGGAAATAAGTCAGGAAGTAAACGATGTAAATAACCACTAGATGGGTGTCCCATTCTTCGGTGCCATAACTAAGCCTTCCTATCGGTAGATCCATGAGCTAGCATTACGGAACCTTATTGGGTCACTTCATCCACATAATATAGTCCTTGTCTCTCAGTACCACGCCCAATGATCTTTCCAGTCCTGATGTTGTCACACCCCGACCGACGGCGGAATCATCGGAGCGGACGAGGGAATGATTGATTGTTCATAACACATGATTGTATAATAGTGGAAGTAATATTAATATCAGATTACAAGATAATATGAGTTTACACAAGCAAACATAACAATTTAAATCACAATTAGTAATTGTCCTCTATTTTGACTAAGTCCGGGTCTTAAATGAGCATGTAGAAGTCCACTATCTTGCTTAACCTGAAATCATGTGAAAAGTAACGAGTCAGCTAAAAATTAGCCGGTGAGAAATCATAGTTTGATATACATATAGTTTGATTGATTGATTGAGAATTATCCAATTCACAAGGTAACGTTAAGACTTATTTTGCAATAGCGAAGCATATAGATAAACCGACACAATATAAACCCCTTGACTTGACACTTGCATATAATAGACTTGCACACATACACCATAGATTGACTATTTGCCTCTGGCACAATCATCACTCGACTATTCATATGGGGTGGGTTATCCAAACCAGTAGATCTACCATTGATACCAGGATTGATTGATTGAATTAGGGTTTTACTGTCGTCCAGTTTATCATAATATGTTCACATAATTGCAAGTAATAACATAACCTGTCTTGAATTGAATTTGGAATAAAATAACAATAGAATATCATGATTGATTATATTGTATCACATGATTTCCCCCAAATAAGAAATGATATAAAAAGGGGATATGAATACTCACATGATTGATGAGATTAGAATCTGGATGTGATAGATTAGACACCAATGATTTTCTTATGATTAACCTAAGGAACGGTGCTTCGAATTAGAATAATAGTGATTTGAGAATTTGGGAATGTATTAACATTTCTATTGGGTTTTGAATGGTAGTTTAAATAAACTAATTTTATTTAGTTTGAATGTCTTGAATTATAATAAATTCATTTCAAGTAATTATATAGAAATAAATCTACCAATACACTTGACCATTTGATTGATTGTTAAAATGCAAGAGGAATAAATAATTAATTTTATTAATTAATTATATGATAATTAATTAAATTTTTAATTATTTAAGTGACTAAAAGAGATAAAAATGATTTGGAAAGATTTATATATAAAACTTTTATGTTTGATTGAGATAATCATGATTTAAATAATATTACATAAATATTATTTAATCCAATAATTATTTAGTGATTTTAATCATTATTCAAAGTCTATTTTTTTAAAAGATAAATTTCAAAAAATAATTAGGTGGTCTTAAAAATATTTAATGTTTGTAAAAACATTTTTATAATTTTTAGAAATTTTTTTATAATTTTTAAAGGCTTAAAAAGGCCTAAAAATAGTGAGGTTGCCCGGGGTCGAACCCGGGACCTCTTGTGTGGAGAAGGGACTACGGACCGGTGAACCAAAGGCCTAAGCCGCGGTAATGATCCGGTTTTAATTGTTTTAAACCAAATTAACCAAAACCCCAAAATCCATTCGAGCCCTAGTTCGAATCCCAGCCAATTGAGGCTCAATTTGATTTTGATTGCTTCTGAAATCATGGGGCTTTTGTTCCCCATGAAAATTCGAGTGTGTGGGTGTGTGTATTTACCTCGTATATGATTGAATTAATGGTGAAATATTCGATGAACAGACCGCGACCTCGTGTTGATCGATTGATGCTCAAACAACGATTATAATCAAATTAAACTCGAGGGAAGCTTTGAATGATGATCGAGACCAATAGCCCCTTATCAAATGCAGTTCAAATCAATCAGGTAATGGGTTTAAATTGAGTTGCAGGTCGACGATGAGGTGGTATTCGAAGGTGGTGTTTTTGATTGTTTTGAATGAAATTAAATTCAAAGGTAGATTATAAACGATTCTAAGTTCGTTAGTGCGGTGTTTCTTTGATTATAAAAGTCGTAGTGCGCGTTAATGGCCAAAAATCCGGCCGATGATGGGGGAAGAGGTCGCGGGGAAGAAGGGGGTGGGTTTGGGATGTTTTACAACTTTTACAAAAATGGTCCTTGTGGTTTGTAGTAGTTTGCAACTGAAATCAAAGTTTTTGTTTTAGTTTTAACTAATTTACAATCTAACCCCTGAAATTTGAAGGGTTATTATTTTATGTACAAAGGTTTATAATTAAACTTATATTTCCATTATTCTTTTCTTATTATTATTAGTTATTAACGTTATTATTAACATTATTATTATTAGTATTAATATTATTATTATTATTATTATTATTATTATTATTATTATAATTATTATTATTATTATTATGATTATTGAAATTTTTGAATTAACATCCACGTGTTGTTTACAAAATTAAATTTTATTTATCGGAAATACGCGATGGTACAGTCTCCCCTGCTTTAGGAAATTTCGTCCCGAAATTTTAATCACGAGGAGGCTGAAACGAAAAGATGAGGATACTGGGATTTCATTTGGTCCTCACGTTCCCAGGTGGACCCTGGGCCACGTTTAGATTCTCAAAGCACTTTGACAATAGGTATCCGGCTACGTTTGAGTTGTTTGACTTCCCGATCCATAATTTCCACAGGTTTCTCAATAAAGTGCATAGATTCATCAATCTGGACTTCGTCGAGTGGAATGTGGAGATTTTCATCGGCAAGAAATTTCTTGAGATTTGAAACATGAAACGTCGGATGTATATTGCTGAGTTTTTTTTTTGGGTAGTTCAAGCTTGTAGGCTACTTTCCTAATTCACTCGAGCACTTTGAATGGACCCACGTAACGAGGTGCTAGCTTCCATTTCTTTCCAAAGCGAATCACTCCCTTCCAAGGTGATACCTTAAGAAGTATGAGATCACCGACATTGTATTCCATGGGTCTTCGTTCTTTTATCAGCATAATGCTTTTGATGATTTCTAGCAGCGACCAAGTTATCACGGATCTTATGAATTTTGTCAGTTGTTTCTTGTATCAATTCCGGACCAGTAATTTGTGATTCACCAACTTCAGACCAACAGATGGGAGATCGACACTTTCGACCATACAAGGCCTCAAATGGTACCATCTGGATGCTGGTATGGTAACTGTTGTTGTATGAAAATTCAATCAACGGAAGATGAGAATCCCACGATCCACTGAAATCAATGACATAAGCCCGGAGCATATCCTTGAGGGTTTGTATCGTTCTTTCAGTCTGACCGTCGGTTTGCGGGTGATAGGCTGTGCTAAGATTCAGTTGAGTTCCGAGCGCTGATTAAAGACTTTTCTAGAAACGAGAGATGGAGCGACCATCACGATCAGAGATAATATCTTTACTTGACAAAAGATTGTTTAGGAAGACTACCATCACGTAATCAGGTTTTGATGATAACTCACAATGAGAGTCAATAGATAAGGAATAAATGGTTCCATGTAGCTAGATCGAGTCAAAACATGAGAATAAAGGAAAAGAAGTCGATTTAAGAATTTAAATGCTCCAAGCTTGAAATCAAAATCAACCTAAAGCGATCGGGTCTTTTTTCAAGTTCAGAGATCTTGCTTTAGCTTGATAGGTCGAAACACTAACATTATTTCACCCTTTTAGTTACTATATGCTTCTTGTTACTTGATTACAACCTTGGTAAGTTGAAGATCAAGAAATGAGAATAGTCATCAAGGTATGGTTTTCACCCCTAACTTGATGGTGTACTCTCAAGGTATGACCACTAACTTACCAATCAAAAATTCGATCCCAACTCAATGTTGAGGATCCATAAAAATAAGACGTGGTAACTCATCATTAAGGTGAGGGATTCACTCCTATCTTAACGATGAAGTTTACAAAAATAAAATATAACAAGATAAACTTCTTCATCAAAATCCAGAATTCACTCCTACTTTGATGAGGTCGTTTCATTTGAGAAAATATAATTTATAAAAATGATATTATCATCAAGATATGGAATTCATGCCTATCTTGATGATTGAATTTTCGAAATAACAAGAAAACAATCGAAGATTGACATTTGTCACTAAAGTACGGGTTTCAATCCTATTTTGGTGAGATCATGTCATTTGTGAAATGTAAGTTCCAATGACAATAATTGAAGTCAGTCCTCAAGATAAGAAAATCACCCTAATCCAGAGGATGAAATTTCGTAAAACACACAATTGGAAACCATTTACCAAAACGAATAGAGAATCATCAAAGTAAGGGAATCACCCCTGTTTTGATGAGATAGAATCATTTAGGAGATTCGAGTGTTCTTAGTCATAGGTTGACTTGCAAACTCTTGCATCTCCCATGGTGCAAGCGGTACGAAGTTTGACTTAACGACGAAAGGAAAATAATATCAATTAGAAATTCAGAAAATTTCAAGTTACATCAGTGTAACGAAGGAAAATCATGCTTACAAGCTTAAGATAGCAGAATTTATTATGATGGTGTTTAAATCTTGAATAATTTAAATTAGAGAGACAAAATCAAGGTCAAGAATTCATTCAACATCACAATGAGATGTTCCGAGTGTAGACGTTCGGTCCGCAAACCGAAACGTATACGTGAACTGATCAAAGTATTATGTCCAACACAACCTCATTGAAGACATGCGTACCTATAAGCAGATACTCATCCCGAGGGTTCCCAGGTAAGGTAGACAGATCCAACGGTTGGTTTGGATTTATACGAATACCTTGCCTAGATAGAACACCTCGAGATACAGGCATCCCACTCTTCCAGCATTGCATGTACTCAGTGGTGGGACACAGACTTTGACGAGATTTTGAAAACCACGAATAACGATTCAAAGCTCATTTTGAGAGCCATTTGATTTAGGCACACAATGCCTTAGAATATGATTTAAGATTCGTGTATGCATTGATAAGAATCAAAGAAGAATCACATAAGGCATATAATCACATAATCAAGTATGAACATATAAGGCACATAAAATCTTATCTAAGCATATAAAATACATGAGAGGACTCACGTGTAAAGGTACTTAGTTATAGTCTAAGTCGAGGTCATTCCATTTCTAATAACCTAGTTCCCTATAACCATGGCTCTGATACTAATCTGTCACACCCCGACCGACAGCGGAATCATCGGAGCAGACGAGGGAATGATTGATTGTTCATAACACATGATTGTCTAATAGTGGAAGTAATATTAAAATCAGATTACAAGATAATATGAGTTTACACAAGCAAACACAACAATTTAAATCACAAATAGTAATTGTCTTTTATTTTGACTAAGTCCGGGTCTTAAATGAGCATGTAGAAGTCCACTATCTTGCTTAACCTGAAATCATGTGAAAAGTAATGAGTCAGCTAAAAATTAGCCGGTGAGTAATCACAGTTTGATATACATATAGTTTGATTGATTGATTGAGAATAATCCAATTCACAAGGTAACGTTAAGACTTATTTTGCAATAGCGAAGCATATAGATAAACCGACACAATATAAACCCCTTGACTTGACACTTGCATATAATAGACTTGCACATATACACCATAGATTGACTATTTACCTCTGGCACAATCACCACTCGACTATTCATATGGGGTGGGTTATCCAAACCAGTAGATCTACCATTGATACCAGGATTGATTGATTGAATTAGGGTTTTACTGTCGTCCAGTTTATCATAATATGTTCACATAATTGCAAGTAATAACATAACCTGTCTTGAATTGAATTTAGAATGAAATAACAATAGAATATCATGATTGATTATATTGTATCACATGATTTCCCCCAAATAAGAAATGATATAAAAAGGGGATATGAATACTCACATGATTGATGAGATTAGAATCTGGATGTGATAGATTAGACACCAATGATTTTCTTATGATTAACCTAAGGAACGGTGCCTCGAATTAGAATAATAGTGATTTGAGAATTTGGGAATGTATTAAGATTTCCATTGGGTTTTGAATGTTAGTTTAAATAAACTAATTTTATTTAGGTTGGATGTCTTGAATTATAATAAATTCATTTCAAGTAATTATATAGAAATAAATCTACCAATACACTTGACCATTTGATTGATTGTTAAAATGCAGGAGGAATAAATAATTAATTTTATTAATTAATTATATGATAATTAATTAAATTTTTAATTATTTAAGTTACTAAAAGAGAAAAAAATGATTTGGAAAGATTTATATATAAAACTTTTATGTTTGATTGAGATAATCATGATTTAAATAATATTACTGTGAGGCCCACCTTTCTCAGGGAAGCCTCACAGTTGGTCATTCACAGCAAAACTTCTATTTAAAACAATCATCTACTCATATACATATAAGATATATATATATATATATATATATATATATATATATATATATATATATATATATATATATATATATATATATATTGCAGCGGAAAGTTACTGTCATTTCAATTCATTATAAGTAAAATATAAACATTGTCTTTAATCCACAAAACTATTTAGGGGTTCTTGTTTAGCTTTTCTTCATTCGGGATGCCAGTCTTCTAATACCAAGAAGCTTCAGTCCCATGCCTCTATTCCGTCGCTCTAACTCTTACCTGTCAACTAATATGCATACAAAAGTCAGCTTCGCTGAGTGAATTCTAGGTTTACTTTGCTAAATAACTTGCGTAAGAGATATTAGCTTTATCAGTTGAAAACAATCATTGTCTATCAAAATATAAATACACACCGGCTATCACTTTATCGATACTTTATCATTACTTTTCATTTCTCGTTATTTATTACTCTTCTTTATCCGTCAAGCTCGCCTAGGACTTTACCGACATGCCAATTAAGGGCTTACAGTCGTACTCGATCGGGCCATTAATGTCTTGCCAATTCAGGGCTTACAGACCTGCCTGTTCGAGCATTACTTTATCCGAGTGAGGGCACAACAAATGCAACCCTCCTTTAGCCATTGCTTGCAAGTCTTTACTTTATCCCTTGCCTGCAGAACTTTACTTGCAAGACTTTACTTTATCCAGGTACACGTTATGGGCCACATAACCTTTCTTTACGTTTCACTTTCTTATTTAAGTTATATACATTTAATATAACACAACACATCTCGAAGGCAATCCATCACTACAAGGTTATATCTCAATAAGGAAAAACACGTTATCAATTCATTAGAAAATCCCGTTTCCCATATAAGATAGTAGGTAAAACTTTACTCTAAAAGAACTGGTCATAAAAAGGTATATATATATTAGTATGCATACCGCCCCAAAACATTTAAAGCATGTATAAAATAAGGGATCTAGAACTCACCTGAACTCGTCCAAGTAGCTTAAATTCTAAGTCACTTAGGCTATAGCCTGAATACTCTAGCTGCACGAAAGTTAACATGCAAAAAAAGTCATTTTCTTCACAGTTTCGCCCATAGTTTCGCTACAGCGAAACTACTGTTTCGCCTGCAGTTTTGCTGGGCAGCACTTCTGCTAGTTTCGCTAGACAGATTCGCTGCCTTGAGCGTCCAACTTTCGTTGGAATTCCCTATTCTCGCAAAGTCTATAGGTCAGTCTAGGTCTTAGCGAGATTACCGGCGAAACTATAGTTTCGCCCCAGCGAGACTGTAGTGTCGCTGGAACTTCTCCTAGTCTCGCTGAACTAATGTGCAGTTTCGGTGGTTAAATGCTTAAATTCGCTGGATCGGGGCCCAGTTTCGCTGGATGAACAGAAACTCAGATCCAGCCCATTTTTAACCCAAAATCTTAACTTTTTACGTCCAAATCCTTAGTTTACCTTCCATGAAACCAAATCTAAGCTTTTTACACGTTTTCATACGTAAAAATTCGACCTTTATGTGTTTCTTTAAACTTTTCAAAACCCCAAAACCCTAGAATCCGGGTTTGATCTACAGAAGGCCTTAGAGGCTGATTCTTACCTCGTTTTGTTGCTCTTTTATTGTGTTTTGATGCTCCAATCCACTAGAACTTCAATCCTTCAAACCTTCAAGCTCCAAATCTTGAATTTCTTCACTTTCTCTCTCTACTTTCTCTCTCTACGAATTTGGTGGCTAGGGTTGAAATGGTGGAAGATGGAGCTGCTCATGCATGTTTAAGGGCTGATTAGGGCCCTTAAACCCATCAAGTCTAGCCCATTAAGGCTAATTTGATCCATAGCCCACTAAATTACCCCTTTATTTCTTAAATTAACCCTTAAAAGCCCATTATTATTAAATGGCTCGTTTCGGGATATTTCGGGGCGTTACAAGTCTCCCCCCTTATTTAGGTTTCGTCCTCGAAACCTGACTCGTCATTAAACAGAGTGGGGTATTGGCGTCTCATTTCCTCCTCGGATTCCCAGGTGGCATCCGACCCTTTTCGGTGTTTCCATTGCACCTTGACTTGCCTGACTACTTTATTTCTCAATTATTTCTCCTTCCGATCCAGTATAGCCACCGGTTGCTCTACATAGTTCAGCTTCTCGTCCACCTTAATGTCATCTAGAGGTACGACTGCCTCATTTGGTGCTAAACATTTTCTTAAATGCGACACATGAAAGGTAGGGTGAATCCCACTTAATTCTTCTGGAAGGTCTAGCCTGTAAGCTACGTCCCCAACTCGTGCTAGTACCTAGAATGGTCCGGTGAACCTGGGACTCAGTTTCCCCCTCTTCCTAAATCGGATGATTCCCTTCCATGGTGACACTTTTAGCATTATCCTGTCACCCACGCTGAACTCTATTGGTCTCCTTCTTTTGTCGACGTATGACTTTTGTCTATCCTTGGCAGCCTTCATATACGCCTTGATTTTCTCCAACTTTTCCGTTGTGGCTTCCACAACTTCTAAGCTTCCTAGCTCCTTCTGTCTGACATCACCCCAACAGATAGGAGTTCTGCACCGTCGACCGTACAATAACTCATATGGGGGCATCTTAATACTGGCGTGGTAGCTGTTGTTATAGGAGAACTCTGCTAGTGGCAGATGATCATCCCAATTACCGCCAAATTCGATAACGCATGCCCGAAGCATATCCTCCAGTGTCTGGATCGTTCTTTCCGATTGCCCATCGGTCTGTGGGTGGTATGCGGTACTAACATGCAACCTCGCACCCATCTCTTCATTGAACTTTTTCCAAAACTTTGAGGGGAACCGCGTATCCCTATCTGAAACAATCGATACGGGCATACCATGTCGCGCCACAATTTCTCGGATAAATAGTTCAGCGAGCTTTTCTGAACTAATTGTTTCCTTGATTGGCAGGAAATGCGCACTTTTAGTCAGTCTATCAACAACCACCCATATCGCGTCATGGCCTTTTGTCGTGCGGGGTAGTTTGGTGATGAAGTCCATGGTAACATGTTCCCACTTCCACTCTGGCACTTCTAATGGCTGAACATAACCATAAGGTCTTTGGTGCTCAGCCTTCACCTGTAGGCACGTGAGACATTTGTTTACATACGCCACCACATCTCTTTTCATCCCAGGCCACCAATAATCTTTCTTCAAATCATGGTACATCTTATTTGCGCCTGGATGTATTGAGTAGCGGGTCTTGTGCGCTTCATCCATAATCTTTTCCCGTAAGTCACCATGCTTCGGAACCCATATCCTGCCATGGAGGGTCTTAACGCCCAAGGTGTTTTCTACCAATTCATCCACTTTTCCCACCATCCTTTCCTTATTGATTTGCTGCTCTTTTAAAGCGTCCATTTGAGCTTCGCTTATCATTCTCATAACATCTGGGGTCACTACTAGTTGGCACGCCTTCACCCGGATCGGTTCATATCCTTCCTTTCGGCTCAGGGCATCGGCTACCACGTTCGCCTTACCCGGGTGATAATGGATTTCACAGTCGTAATCCTTTATCAACTCCAACCACCTCCTCTGTCTCATATTTAGGTCCTTCTGCTCAAAGAAATATTTCAAACTTTTGTGGTCGGTAAATATGGCGCACTTAGTTCCATACAAATAGTGTCTCCAGATCTTTAATGCGAACACTACTGCGGCAAGTTCCAAATCGTGAACCGGGTAATTAACTTCCGTGTCCTTTAGCTGTCTGGATGCGTAAGCTATAACCTTTCCTCTTTGCATCAACACACAGCCTAGCCCGCAGTAAGAAGCATCGGAGTATACCGTTAGGTCTTCATCTCCCTCCGGTAGGGTTAGTATGGGAGCTTTGGTTAATCTATCCTTCAATTCCTGGAACGCATCTTCCTGTTCCTATCCCCAGTCGAACACCACGTTCTTCCTCGTTAACCTTGTTAATAGGGAAGCTATCTTCAAGAAATCTTTGATGAACCTTCTATAATAACCAGCCAATCCCAAGAAACTACGGATTTCGGATGGCGTCCTCGGGGAATTCCATTGCGTAACTGCTTCAACTTTCGCTGGATCAACCATTACTCCCTCGGAATTTATAACGTGCCCTAAAAACTGTACCTCCCGTAGCCAGAAGGCACATTTAGAGAACTTCGCATACAGTTTCTCCCTTCGTAAAGTTTCTAACACCTCCTTGATATGACAAGCGTGATCTCCTTCGTTCTTTGAGTATATCAGGATATCGTCAATGAATACTATCACCGATCTGTCCAGCATCAGGCGGCACACGCGATTCATCAAGTCCATGAATGCCGCAGGAGCATTGGTTAGCCCGAAAGACATAACCAGAAACTCGTAGTGGCCATAGCGCGTTCGGAAGGCCGTCTTTGGGATATCTTGCTCCCTTACCTTCAGTTGGTGATATCCGGATCGGAGATCTATTCGGGAGAACCAACTTGCCCCTTGCAACTAATCAAACAGATTATCTATCCGGGGTAGAGGGTACCGATTCTTCACGGTCAGCTTATTCAACTCCTTGTAATCTATACACATCCTCATGCTGCCATCCTTCTTCTTCACAAACAGCACTGGAGCGCCCCATGGAGAAATGCTGGGCCTAAGGAATCCCTTGTCAAGGAGTTCCTGCAGTTGTGACAGGAGCTCCTTCATCTCGGACGAAGCTAGGCGGTAGGGTGCTTTGGCAATGGGTTGGGCTCCTGACAGTAAGTCAATCTCAAACTCTATCTCTCTATCTGGTGGTACTCCGGGCAGATCCTCCGGGAATACGTCAGGAAAGTCCCGTACCACTGGCACATCGGACAACTCTTTCGCCTTATCTTTGACATCCTTGACATACGCTAGATAAGCTCCGCACCCTCGCCTCATACATTTCTCCGCCTTGATCATGGAAATGATCCTTGGAACCTTACAATCGTTATCACCGTAGATCGTAACCGAACTACCATCTGGAGTCGTTAATCGGATCATCTTCTGTTGGCATACTATGTTAGCATCGTGGGCAGCTAGCCAATCCATCCCTAGTACGACATCGAAACCTCCTAAGGGCATAACAAACAATCGTGCGGGAAAGTAATGGCCTCCTAGTTTAATGTGGCAGTCCTCTATCATCCTGACTATTCTAATGGACTTACCATCGGCTGTTTCTACTTCGAAGGCATCATCTATTTCCTTAGTTTGGACATCTAGTGTAGCACAGAAGGACACCGATACGAAACTCTTACTGGCACCACTATCAAATAATATGGAGGCGCAAACATCATTGACAAGGAACGTACCTGACACTACATCCGGGTCCTTCCTTGCTTCCTTCTTGTCCATGGTGAAAGCCCTTGCCTTGACCTTGGGCTTTCCATCATCCCCCTTGTCATCACCCCTGCTCGTGCCCGAGCTTCCCGGCTTGGCTTTCTTGCAATCCCTGCTGTAGTGCCCCGACTCATGGCAGTTAAAGCACTCGTTTACTTCCGGGCACTCCCTAGCCATGTGACCCGTTTTCCCATACCGGTAGCACCCATGGCTACCCAATCGACACTCTTCGGGATGCCTCCTCCCACACTTCCCATAGTTCTTAGCTTCCTCGACCCTCTTCACAACCATCTATTTTGCATCCACCCTTGCTTTCTTGTTCCCCGGTTGGTGGCCACCACTTCCATATCTCTTTCCATTGTTATTGTTCCAAACTTTCCTCGTCTCACCCACTGCCACCGGCCTACGATGATCGTACAACCTCCCACTGAGGTCCACTGCTGACCTAAAAGTACTAGGTCGAGCAGTGACCATGTCCCTACGATTGTCTAGAGGCAACCCTTGTATGTACCTCTTGATCCTTTTGGCTTCAGGAGTTACCAAATCAGGCACCAGACGTGCCATTTCATTGAATCTTGTAGTGTACTCCTGGTGAGTCATATTTCCAGCCTCCAAGCTCACAAACTCTTGCTCGACCTTGTCAAGCTCTCTTTCCGGGCAGTACTCCTCTATCACCAACCTCTTCATCTCCGGCCATTTCATCCTCTCAATGGCCTCCTCTCCGTAAGACTCAGCAATGTTATCCCACCAACACAGTGCTGGATCCAAAAGGGAATGGAAAGCAAACTTCACCTTTTGGTTTTCACGACACTCGCTGATCTTCAGTACGGCTTCCATTTCCCTAATCCAACGCTGAGCAGTGGCAACGTTACCAGTACCATCAAATGTTGGGGGCTTACACCTCTAAAAATCCCCGTAGCTGCACCCCTTCGCCCTCTCTTCCACTTCAGGGCCATCATGGTTACCCAGACGATCTCCCTCGTCGCTCAACTCCTCAGTCTTGACTGCCCCTTTCTTATCAACTTTTTCTGAAGCCGTACTCTTCTTACTGTCGCCCTTAACCTGCTCCACAAATTCCGCAAGCAGAGCGGGCATCACTCCAGACAGGACCTGATGCACCTCTTGGGCAATAGCCTCCTTTACTGTCTCTTTCAGTTTGGCCTGATCAGGAGTAGACCCCTCGGCTCCCGTTCCTTACTCAACCTCCTCCTCCTTAATCGGCTCCTTAACCGGCTTTCTGGTTGACCTTTTTGTTGGCTTCAGAGTTGCACTTGCAGTTTCCTTTGCCTTAGTCGGGGGCCTTCCCCTAGTGCTTCTCCGGGTGACCATGGTTGGAACTTCTTTCTTAGGTGCCATTCGTTCTACTTCCTATAAGATTCAGAATGTTAATATGGTCTTTCAAGGCAAGTTCAGTTCACGACAAGTTTTGTAAATTTTTAATAACAGTGGCCAGTTGTGATTAACTACTTACAAAACTTCACGTGCCATTAACTTTCCTATCCTGAACCACACCAACACCAGAACCTACTATACCTAGTCTACGCACGTATAAGTCACATAAATTCAAATAGGCATCACAGATAACATTGTCATAATCTACCTCGGCTCTACTTAAATAAGAAGGCACTATCCACTAGAATAATACCTATAGCATATTTGTTACCTCTGGGCATGGAGCTTCTTGGACTGGCATCCTTGACACTTGGTCCAATTATCTGTTTAAGTTTAGGTTTATAAAATGGTTTTCCCAAATCCCTTAAACATTGGCTCTGATACCAACTTGTAAGGCCCACCTTTCTCAGGGAAGCCTCACAGTTGGTCATTCACAGCAAAACTTCTATTTAAAACAATCATCTACTCATATACATATAAGATATATATATATATATATATATATATATATATATATATATATATATATATATATATATATATATATATTGCAGCGGAAAGTTACTGTCATTTCAATTCATTACAAGTAAAATATAAACATTGTCTTTAATCCACAAAACTATTTAGGGGTTCTTGTTTAGCTTTTCTTCATTCGGGATGCCAGTCTTCTAGTACCAAGAAGCTTCAGTCCCATGCCTCTATTCCGTCGCTCTAACTCTTACCTGTCAACTGATATGCATACAAAAGTCAGCTTCGCTGAGTGAATTCTAGGTTTACTTTGCTAAATAACTTGCGTAAGAGATATTAGCTTTATCAGTTGAAAACAATCATTGTCTATCAAAATATAAATACACACCGGCTATCACTTTATCGATACTTTATCATTACTTTTCATTTCTCGTTATTTATTACTCTTCTTTATCCGTCAATTCTCTGTCACAATCGGTGCCTAGGCTCGCCTAGGACTTTACCGACATGCCAATTAAGGGCTTACAGTCGTACTCGATCGGGCCATTAATGTCTTGCCAATTCAGGGCTTACAGACCTGCCTGTTCGAGCATTACTTTATCCGAGTGAGGGCACAACAAATGCAACCCTCCTTTAGCCATTGCTTGCAAGTCTTTACTTTATCCCTTGCCTGCAGGACTTTACTTGTAAGACTTTACTTTATCCAGGTACACGTTATGGGCCACATAACCTTTCTTTACGTTTCACTTTCTTATTTAAGTTATATACATTTAATATAACACAACACATCTCGAAGGCAATCCATCACTACAAGGTTATATCTCAATAAGGAAAAACACGTTATCAATTCGTTAGAAAATCCTGTTTCCCATATAAGATAGTAGGTAAAACTTTACTCTAAAAGAACTGGTCATAAAAAGGTATATATATATTAGTATGCATACCGCCCCAAAACATTTAAAGCATGTATAAAATAGGGGATCTAGAACTCACCTGAACTCGTCCAAGTAGCTTAAATTCTAAGTCACTTAAGCTATAGCCTGAATACTCTAGCTGCACGAAAGTTAACATGCAAAAAACGTCATTTTCTTCACAGTTTCGCCCATAGTTTCGCTACAGCGAAACTACAGTTTCGCCTGCAGTTTCGCTGGGCAGCACTTCTGCTAGTTTTGCTAGATAGATTCACTGCCTTGAGCGTCCAACTTTCGTTGGAATTCCCTATTCTCGCAAAGTCTATAGGTCAGTCAAGGTCTTAGCGAGATTGCCGGCGAAACTATAGTTTCGCCCCAGCGAGACTGTAGTTTCGCTGGAACTTCTCCTAGTCTCGCTGAACTAATGTGCAGTTTCGTTGGTTAAATGCTTAAATTCGCTGGATCGGGGCCCAGTTTCGCTGGATGAACAGAAACTCAGATCCAGCCCATTTTTAACCCAAAATCTTAACTTTTTACGTTCAAATCCTTGGTTTACCTTCCATGAAACCAAATCTAAGCTTTTTACACGTTTTCATACGTAAAAATTCGACCTTTATGTGTTTCTTTAAACTTTTCAAAACCCCAAAACCCTAGAATCCGGGTTTGATCTACAGAAGGCCTTAGAGGCTGATTCTTATCTCGTTTTGTTGCTCTTTTATTGTGTTTTGATGCTCCAATCCACTAGAACTTCAATCCTTCAAACCTTCAAGCTCCAAATCTTGAATTTCTTCACTTTCTCTCTCTACTTTCTCTCTTTACGAATTTGGTGGCTAGGGTTGAAATGGTGGAAGATGGAGCTGCTCATGCATGTTTAAGGGCTGATTAGGGCCCTTAAACCCATCAAGTCTAGCCCATTAAGGCTAATTTGATCCATAGCCCACTAAATTACTCATTTATTTCTTAAATTAACCCTTAAAAGCCCATTATTATTAAATGGCTCGTTTCGGGATATTTCGGGGCGTTACAATTACATAAATATTATTTAATCCAATAATTATTTAGTGATTTTAACCATTATTCAAAGTCTATTTTTTTAAAAAATTAAACTATTTATTTTATTTATTTAAAACAAATAATAAAATAAATAAATATAATGTTAAGATAAATTTCAGAAAATAATTAGGTGGTCTTAAAAATATTTAATGTTTGTAAAAACATTTTTATAATTTTTAGAAATTTTTTTATAATTTTTAAAGGCTTAAAAAGGCCTTAAAAATAGTGAGGTTGCCCGGGGTCGAACCCGGGACCTCTTGTGTGGAGAAGGGACTACGGACCGGTGAACCAAAGGCCTAAGCCGCGGTAATGATCCGGTTTTAATTGTTTTAAACCAAATTAACCAAAACCCCAAAATCCATTCGAGCCCTAGTTTGAATCCCAGCCAATTGAGGCTCAATTTGATTTTGATTGCTTCTGAAATCATAGGGCTTTTGTTCCCCATGAAAATTCGAGTGTGTGGGTGTGTGTATTTACCTCGTATATGATTTACCTCGTATATGATTTACCTCGTTTTTGTTTGTTTGTTTTATGATTGAATTAATGGTGAAATATTCGATGAACAGGCCGCGACCTTGTGTTGATCGATTGATGCTCAAACAACGATTATAATCAAATTAAACTCGAGGGAAGCTTTGAATGATGATCGAGACCAATAGCCCCTTATCAAATTCAGTTCAAATTAATTGGGGAATGGGTTTAAATCGAGTTGCAGGTCGACGATGAGGTGGTATTCGAGGGTGGTGTTTTTTATTGTTTTGAATGAAATTGAATTCAAAGGTAGATTATAAACGATTCTAAGTTCGTTAGTGCAGTGTTTCTTTGATTATAAAAGTCGTAGTGCGCTTTAATGGCCAAAAATCCGGCCGATGTTGGGGGAAGAGGTCGCAGGGAAGAAGGGGGGTGGGGTTGGGATGTTTTGCAATTTTTACAAAAATGGTCCCTGTGGTTTGTAGTAGTTTGCAACTGAAATCAAAGTGTTTGTTTTAGTTTTAACTAATTTACAATCTAACCCCTGAAATTTGAAGGGTTATTATTTTATGTACAAAGGTTTATAATTAAACTTATATTTCCATTATTATTATTATTATTATTATTAGTTATTAACGTTATTATTAACATTATTATTATTAGTATTAATATTAATATTATTATTATTATTATTATTATTATTATTATTATTATTGAAATTTTTGAATTAACATCCACGTGTTGTTTACAAAATTAAATTTTATTTATCGGAAATACGCGATGTTACAGATGTCCTGTAGAATACAGAAGGTTCGATGCATTAGAACCACACAATTTAGTTCTTTCGTGACTTGACTAATTGATAGCAATTTATGAGATAAGGTAGGAACATATAAACAACTAGCTTTGGTAAACCCGTGTATTACACGGGTTGAATAAATAAAATATTAAAATAATAAAATTTATTAATTATAAAATAATATTATAAGATATGATATAAATGAAATTACATATGAGAAATAACTATTACTAATAAAACAGTAATATCAACCTTTTAAAATTTAGTTTTTAAATTTTTTTTCAAAAAATTAAACATTTTGTTCTAAAAAAACCGTATAGAAATGTTATTTTTAAAAATTTTCTTATTATATCTGCCAAATTAATTATTTTTGGTTTTGAAAAATTGAATTTTTAAAAATACCACTTTTAAAATATTTCATATTTTTAAAAAAGTTTTATGCTTTAGAAAATTTTATTATTTTATATTAAAATTATTTATTTAGAAATAACATTAATAAGTAGATCTCTTTTTTAATTTATTAATGTAAAATAATATTAAATAATATTATTAGTAATTAAGATAATTATTTAAGATGAGAGAGAGGCGGGAAAATTTTGATGAGGATGGTTGTGGTGCTGCCACGTGGTACTTTAAGTTACTCTTTTATTATAGTATAAAGATTTGATAATTTCATGTTTGATGAAATTTGAATGGTTCCCCCTGCTTCTACTTGGAGAACTTCCCCATTTGCAGTATGAATCCTTGTTTTTTGTGGTTTTGACAGTGAGCACATGTCAGATTTTTCAAATGTCATTGTGTCGGTAGCACCACAGTCAAATATCCACATATTTTGGGTGTTTTGGTTTTTTGTAGCTATGTTGACTTCCCCAACATCACAACAACATTTGACTCATTTTTATTTAAATTTATAGTATGAAGGGGTGTTTCTGTACTTTTGGAAACTTGAGTTTTGTTAAAAAAAAACTTAATAGCTTTAGGTTTGATAAATTGAAGGTCCATATTAGTCACATTAGAAGTGTAGATGTTGACTGAAATATTTAAGAGTGAAGGGTTTGAGGTGTAATTCTCAAACCCTATACCTGTGATTCCCCCTTTGTCTTCTTCTTTAGTCACCGCAAAGCAGTAACCATTTCCATGGTGCCCGATGTTGGGGTTTTCGGAGATTCCAGCTTGGGTCGGGTGTTTGGCAGTTCTTGGGATATCGGGGTTGTTACCGCCGCTGCTGGTGGTCCCCGGATTGCCCACGGCGGCAGCAGCCTTGCCCTCCTTACCTTTCTTGTGTCCGTCGGCCCACCACTCCGGGTATCCCACAAAGTTTGAAACACTGCTCTTTTGTATGTTTGGCCATGCCGCAGTGTTCGCACTTCAACTTGCTCTTATCGGTTCGGGATGATGCATTTGGTTTCTGGTCTGACCGACGTCCTCTCAATATGAGCCCTAGCCCACCGGAGTCTGCGGTTGAGTTCAGACCCAATGCGAGCCCATGTTGTATGTTCCCGAAGATCCCTTGATGTGCTGTTTCTTTGCGAACAGCAGCATATGCTGCTTCGGCAGTCGGTAATGGATCCCATCTCAGTATCTCCCTTTTTAGGGTATCATACTTCCGATCGAGAGCATTGAGAAATTGGAAAAGTTTATTTTCTGACCTGATCCTGTTGTAAGTTGTGATGTCGGAAGAGCACTTCATTGGGTTTGGATCCCGCCACTCGATTTCTCCCCAGATCCCCTGCATAGTGAACCAAAATTCCTCTAAAGGTAGGCCATTTTGTTTGAACTCATTCGCCTTGACGTGGAGATCGAAAGTCTGAAGTTTGTCTTTGCCACTACTATAAGTAACCGCGAGAGCTTCCCATAGCGTTTTCGCTGTCGGAAACTCCGTTAGGTTACTTGCAAGGGCTGGTTCGATGTTCTGGATCAACCACGAAAAAACAATCAAGTCATCTTGCTCCCACTGTTCATCAATGGGCTGCGGTGGGTCTTTGGTGAGGTGGTTTAAAAAGGCTTTCGATTTCCCCCCTATGGCGACTCGTATCATCCGAGCCCATAGGGGATAGTTTTGGCTTGTGAGCTTGAGGCTGATCTTTAGGCTATCGGAGGGATTTGGTTTCGGGTTCTGGGTTTGAACTCCATTTTTAAGGAGGTTGGCTATTTGGATGGCAAGGTTGTTCGTATCTTCTTCTTCTGACATTATTTCTGGTTTCGGTAGATGATGAGCGCCAACAGTTCTTTTGGATCAAGAACACCGCTATGATACCATGTTATCAATGATAATCAGAAGAGAAGGTACCGAATAATTGTTTGTATTACTGTGTGTCTTTACAAGTATACGTATGTGGGTATAAATAGCCTATACAAGATATCTAAGAAAGGAAAAACAATCAATTAGCCTCGAGAATAATGGCTGGCAATAGCTGGAACCAGTGAATCAAGCTTGAAAGGTGCTGGTTGGTTTTGGCAATGTCAATAATCTATTTTGGGAGATGATGGAAACTGATCCTGTGATTTCTAATCAAATATTTCAACAGAATCCGTATTTTTTTTACATCATTACATCTAATAACAAATCAATAAAAGTTATTGAGGCTTATAGATAAATTAGTAGGGCCAAATGTAGCCTTTCTTTGTTTAAATTATGATCCTTATAACAAAGAATATTTGTGATTTTCTAATAAAAAAACATTTTTATAAACTATAAAATTTGATCTAAAATAAAGTCGGAAATAAATCATTTTGCATTTGTACAAAGTACAAACCATAACCGAACCATTTAAATCTCAAACCGGACTTGCTTCGAATTACACGAATTTGAACACCTGTGGCGTGAAGTAGAAATATTGATAAGATCGAAGATATGGGAGATGATGATTGCGTTTGATTTTGGGGTTTGTAGACGATTAATTAAAGAAGAAGCTATACGTTAAGGTGGACCCTTTTAAGTCACAAAATTCACACTCGGTCGATCGCTTTCTTATAATTAATTTCCATTTTGCTTTCTTTTTTCTAGAATAATTCTTCCACTATAATCACCCAAAACCCCATGTTTTCATCTTTTTCTTAACACGGTTTTAGATGATGATTGGTTTTCTTTCCAATCATAATTATTATGTTATGTTATGCTATGGGTCTCACCAAATGAAAAGGTGAATGGGAATGGGTATGATTGTGGGCAGTAATAAATGCACAAGTTTACATGATAATATATGACATATATAGATGCCAAAATTGTAGGCTATATAAAAAATCAATCCAACTTATTAAATCGGATTTCAGAAAGTTCTTATATTTTTGGTGTGGTAGTTTAAATTTGTATAAATTTTGAGTTCATACTTTTTAAAATAATTTACTTTCGCTCATGTCCTCGTTATAAAAATATTTAAGCTGTGTCATTGTTTCCAAGTTCCCGTACAAGTATACCATTCTGATCTAACAGGACTTTCAAATATATGTATTAAAGCTGAACATTTTAGTTTGTTGTTATTTATTTTGGGGTTGCGTGTAATTATAAGTTACGGACCAAAAGTTTCTAAAAGTTAAAGTGTATTCTATTATTATAGAAGGAAGTACGTCTAGATATATATTATTGTCACATTTTAATAAAGATCATAACACAACTTATTCCACATCAAAACACAAACACAAATTTATATGATAGCATCACCTAAAATCATTAATAAACTTCCAAAAGTAGTGCTTTATGAGCAAGTAAAGAAACCGTAAAGCAAAAGAAAAGAATTAAAAATAATAATAAAAAAAATCCTTATTTCAAGCACTAGGGGTAGTCTAGTTATTTCACAGTTGATCCCAATCCATGCACTATTATAGCAAAGCTGTTTTCTACATCACTTAACTTTACTTCCATCGGTATAAATACACCCATAATTCAACCTTCGAAATTGCACTCCAACACAAACCACCACAAACAACCACCGGAATGACACCGGAAACACACAACACCACCGCATCCGCCACCGGATTCCGGTGGAATTCCCCGATACCCTACCTGTTCGGAGGGCTGGCCTTGATGCTAACCCTAATAGCATGTGCATTAATAATATTAGTATGCTCGTACAAGAAGCCCTATTCTTCTTCTTCAAACTCGTCGGAAACTGGCCCCGGTGATCAAGAAAAGCCTTCGGTTACTGAGTTTCGCGTGGAGATGGAGCCGGAGATGGAGCCGAAGATCGTCATATTGATGCCCGGAGATATTAACCCCACGTACCTTGCTAAGCCTGCAGCAGCTCCGGCCACCGGTGACGGTAACCTTCACCAAGTGTGAGCTTTGTAACCCCCTAAGGTATCTCCGGTGAATTGAAATTCTCCGGAGAGTGTAATTTTGGTAGAATTATGGAAATAGAAGTTAATTTTTTTTTCTCTAGTTCTTATTCCTTTGTTAGGATTTGTACGTTCTGACTAAATTAATAATTATGAACTGAAATTTTACATTTAGCAATTTTTTTATTAGACTATATATGTTGTGGGAGGGGACGGGACTCCCGTCCGTCCCGTCCCATCCCCTCCACTTCAACTGCTTAACTTCTTTCTATCTCTGTCTCTTCTCGTTAGAAACACCTTCCCTCTTTCATATCGGACATGGTCTCTCAAGGCCTTGCAAAGGAGGTGTTAATAAAATTAGAGAATAATTTTATTAATCCTCTTATGAATACAAAAAGATGGAATTTGTATGTATCTTTTGTTAAATATATCTAATAAAATTTAATCAATTTGTTGGTTAACAATGTTGACATATTTATGAGTATGAGAAAGATTAAAAAGAAATACGATAATTACAACCCTTGTTCGTGAGCACCATTGATGTGGTTTACGGTCTCTGGTTTTGGGTTGTTGATTATTAATTGTTGAAGTAGATTAACTTAATGATAACACAATAGAAGTTAAATTTTAAATATAGCCTTTAGCCGATGCTTATCAAAACTTACCTCATATGAAATAACGCGATCCACTACAAGAATAAAGCTTTTTAGCGACGGAATATATTTATCTAAGCGACTAAATTTCATCTTCAAAACTTTTTGCGATGAAATTTAGTCTCAATAATTTTGTTGTCATTTCTCTGTCGTAATAGCTCATGGATTTCGTTCTAAAACTGTAGTTGGTATAGATTAACCTATCGCAACAAACTTTAATTTGCTACAAGCACTACAATAAAAAAGGTTTTTTGCGACCATGTTTTTTGCGGCGACAAGCGTTTCGTCGCAAAAGAGTCACAAAACGACAAAAAAAATTAACTTTTTTGACTTTTAAAGTCAAGGACTTTTTTGCGGCGATTTGTCGTCGCAATAAAATAAATATTAATTATTTTTCTTTTTTTTAATATCATGAAAACCTTTTTAAGGGCGGGAAAAATCCCGCTTATTCATTTGCGGCGACTTTTCGTCGCAATATATATTAATTAAATATTAAATCGTTTAATATTTAAATAATTAAAATATGTCGTCGCAATTGCTTTATTGCGGCGATATTTCGCCGCAAAAAATCGAGCCAAAATTTAAAGTCGGGAAACAGAATCAGTGTCGCACATTTACACCACACCACACACCCCACTGCGCACCCCAACCCACACCCAACTGCAAGACCGCCCCCTCCACCGTCGCACTACCATAACCGTCGGCTCCACCGTCGGTCGGCCCCACGCACGCCCCCTCCACCGTCGCAAGGCTCCCCCACCATATCCGGCCCCAAGTACCACCTCGCTGCTCCACGTACGACCGCCGCTGCTCCACCTCCTTCGCCGGCTCCTTCGCACCATAGCCACCACCACCACTTCTGATTTCAAGTAAATAACCTCAATTTTGCCTAATTTTGTGTTAATTTGTAGAAAATATTTTAAAATTAGGGATTTTGTGTCCATGGGTGTTTAAGTTAGTTGAGATGAAGTTTTATGGTTTGAATTAGGTTTAGCAAGTTGAAATAACATGTGTGTATGTATGAATATAAGAATGTATGTATTTGGAATGTTAATTATGTGTTAATATGTATGTATTTGTTTGAATTAGGTTTAGCAAGTTTTATGGTTATGAAAAAATGGATATTAGGTTTAGCAAGTTGAAATAACAGTTCGTTGTTACGATTGTTGATGATTGTTGATGATTGTTGATGATTGATGTTGTAGTTCTAAAGACGGTTCTTAAGTTGATAGCTTTTTGGATCGTAATCAATTCAGTTTGTGTTCTTATTTTTAGTTTTACAGTACTTGATTCTTGGTGATATGCCTTTGATATGTTTTGTTAATTGTCTTAGAGATTCAGTTTTTATATGATATAAGTGTGCAGCTGACTTGATTCCTTTGTTCATACTCAAGTTTTTGGTTATAGCATAGGGTTGCTAAACTAAATAGAACTGAAAGTCTGGAACATAACAATCTACTAATCAAAAACATGAAAAATAAGTAAATATATTAGCCATATAAACGGAAACTAAGTAGTATTGGAACATCACAATGGGATTATTACGGAATTAGCATACGATCGGAACATTGTTCAGGTATAGATCCTACTGCTCGAGATTGACGAGGCTATAGTGAAGTTTTCAATCTAGCATACCCAAAGTTGTAAGAAGAGTTCATATCAAAACTCTGTATATCCTCTTCTAAAATTTTAAACTCTGTAGGGGTCAATGCTAGTTTGTTCGTTGTCTGAATATGATAACTTAAATTAGAACTTTTAAACCCTAGCAAATGCTTGCGAAGCCTGTGACTTGAAACAAAAGAAGTATATTAATGTTTGAACCTTGAATACGCAAGAAAATTGTAAAAGTTTAGATTGGTTTATTGAAGCCATATGAGGTTCTTGACCCGCGTGAGATTATCATATTAAAGATGAGCAGTGGTACTACTTTACTAGATTAGGATTGGTATTGGTGTTATCATTCAGTTAATGATCTTTAGTTGGGGGCTTACAGAAAACAGGGATTCGGATAAATGTATTAGCAGGCTTGATTTGAACAATGGATTTGGTATTTTCAAATGAGTGTTCAATAGGAGGGTTGGTTTACTTACAGCTTTAAAGTATAATATTATCTAAGAAGTTGGCTTATTTTTCAAATATAATTTGTATCTTTAATCAATATTTTAGGGTTACTTGCTCTAAAATGTAGCTTCCGCCTTTTTGCCATTGTATGTAAGAAAAAAAATGTTTTTTTCTCATTGTATATACTTCAGTTTTTACTAGTGTATTCATCTATGCAAATAACCTTCTATAGGATATAAACATGGTGATGTGCCACCATTTTTTGGATTGTGTGACGATGTGACACATGGCACGTCTATTTACTTGCTCTAAAATAACCTTTTGTTTTATGTGTATTTGTGTATGGATGTATATGTGTATGCGTATATGTGGGTATTTGTGTTTGTATATGTGTATTTGTGTATGGATATCCATATATGTGTATGTGTGTATGTATGTTAAATTGAGATTAAAATGAATGTTAAATTGTGATTAAAATGGATGTATATGTGTATTTGTGTATGGATGTATATGTGTATTTGTGTTTGTATTTCTCTAGTTTTAAATGTGTTAAGATAATTAATATTTGTTTGTAGACGCAGTTATGACGATTGATAAGACTTGGACTACTTTAGAAAATAAATTTTCTAAAGAATATCTGATTGGTCTTAAAGCATTCATGGAAAGGTGTAAGAATTATATGAATGGCCAAAATAAAGCTCGGTGTCCGTGTAATAATTGCAATAACAGTTATTGGTTTCCTCTTCCAACAATAGAGCGCCATATACATAATAATGGTTTTTATCGATTTTACAAAACGTGGACGTATCATGGTGAATCATATGTTCCGTCACCGGTAGTTCCAGTCATACCTCAAACGACAGACCCAATACATGATTTTATTAACGATGTTCGTCAGGAGAATGTCCTACAAGAGGACAACACATACGACGACGACGAACCAATGAACACAACAGATACACCGATTGATACAAATGATGAACTTGCTGAATTACTGAAACTTGCCGACACCGAACTATACCCTGGTTGTGACGGGATGTCTTCATTGGATTTCTTGGCAAAACTGAGTCACATGAAGGCCATCAATAAATGGACAGATACATCGTTTGACCAATTGTTAGAATTTCTGAAAACTGCATTTCCGCTTGCTAAAATCCCACCGTCAAACTATGAAGCCAAGAAGATAATGAAGAAAGTTAGGTTAGGATATGAATCGATCCACGTTTGTAAGAACGATTGTTGTTTATTTTGGGGGAAGGATAACCAAGATTTGCAAAAATGTCCAATATGTGATGAAAGTAGATGGAAGGACGCAAACACTAAGGGGAAGAAAGTTGCCAACAAGGTTATGCGTTACTTTCCATTAATTCCTAGATTAAAGCGTATTTATAGCTCAAGACACACTGCAAAGCATATGACATGGCATGCTTCTGGACGTTGCACGGAAGATGGTAAGTTACGTCACCCGGTGGATGGTACATCATGGAAAGAATTCGATTCAATGTATCCTGATTTTGCCAAAGAACCTAGAAATGTTAGATTAGGGTTGGCTGCTGATGGCTTCAATCCATTTGGGAACATGAGTACGTCGTATAGCATGTGGTCGGTAATACTGACAACATACAATACGCCACCATGGTTATGTATGAAAGAGTCTTCATTCATGCTGACGTTATTAATCCCTGGCCCTAAATCACCTGGGAAGGACATTGATGTTTTTTTAAGACCATTGGTTGATGAATTGAAAAGTCTTTGGTCGGACGGAGTCGTGACAAAAGATGCAGTTACAAACACTTTCTTCACATTACGTGCAATGCTTTTATGGACTATCAATGATTTCCCTGCTCGTAGTAGCTTGTCTGGTTGGAGTGGGCAAGGTTACTTTGCATGCCCAACATGTAAGGAAGACACTCCATCTGTTCATGTATTGGGAAAAACTGCTTATGTTGGACATAGAAGATGGTTACCAACAAATCATAAATGGAGGAAGGACAAGTCATTCAATGGTCAGAACGAGACTAGACGTCCTCCTAACAGGAAAACTAATGATCAGATTTTGGAACAACTTAATAAATTGCCGCCCCGTATTTCTGGGAAACATGTTCAGTTTGGTGGTAAGAAGAGAAAACGTGATTCCGATGTTGAATTGAATTGGACCAAGCGTTCTATTTTCTTCGAGCTTGAATATTGGTCTTCAATTCAACTAAAACATAATTTGGATGTCATGCATATCGAAAAGAATGTGTGCGAGAGTTTGTTGAATACGTTGATGATGAACAAGGAAAAATCCAAAGACACTAATAAGGCAAGAATGGTGTTAGAACAATGGAACATTCGACGTGACTTGTGGCTTGTAGATAACGGTCGCGGTAAGCTCTCAAAGCCTCATCCCAAGTTCTCTTTCTCAAACGCCGAAAGGAGTCTTTTTTGTCAATTCATTAAGGAAGTAAAACTACCTGATGGTTTTGGCTCTAACTTTAAACATAAGGTAACCGATAATGATACCCAAATAACGGGGATGAAATCACATGATCATCATATAATGATGCAACGGTTGCTTCCGATTGGTGCTCAAGCGTACTTGGATAAAAACATTTCAACACCAATAATTGAGATGTGCTTATTCTTTAAGCAACTTTGTGCTCGAAACTTGATGTCATCTGACATGCAAGATGCTGAGGAGAAGTTGATTAAAATTTTGTGTTCTTTCGAGCAAATATTTCCTCCGTCATTTTTTGACATAATGATTCATTTGGTTATGCATTTACCTGAGGAGGCCATTCAAGGTGGGCCAGTTTATATGAGGTGGATGTATCCATTTGAAAGATACATAAAAAAGCTGAAAAATTATGTTAGAAATAAGGCTAGGCCCGAAGGTTCCATTGCGGAGGGGTATGTCGCAGATGAAGCCTTAACTTTCTGTTCAAGGTATCTTGACGGTGTACCGACGAGATTTAATCGGCCGGACAGAAACGAAGATGCCCCAGTTCCCACACGTGAGTTTTATGTCTTCCAATCGCTATGCACACCTATCAGCAAGGGGGTTGATAAAAAAATGGATGGTGTGCTTTGGGCAAATCTAAATTGGTTTGTCCTTAACAACAGCTCTGAGATCGAAGAATACAAAGAGTAAGTATTTTCTATTTCGGGTTGTGTTTTCGTTAGTTATCTTTATAGTGATTATTATTAACGCAAGTAACATTATTTATAGTGAATTTATTACTCAAATGCCGCATGGAACTGACTTGGAAGCAAATTTTCCTAACTGGTTTAAACAGAAGGTAAACTCATTTGTGTATAAAACCAATTATACAAACCGATCATACAAATTTTCCTAATTTTCTCTTATTTCAAATAGATCAACCGTCGGCGAGTAAATGATGAATCTAGTGTTAGTCCTCAGTTATTTGCTTTAGCAAATGGACCACGACATGCAAACTCTTACACCGCTTGTATAGTTAACGGTGTGAGATTTGTAGTTCATAGCCGAGACGTACGCCGTACAACTCAAAATAGCGGCATCTCAACAACTGGTCAAGATGGAACAAAGTATTACGGTTTGTTGGAAGAGATTCTGGAGCTAGGCTATCTAGACCGTTGTAAGGTTGTGTTGTTTCGATGTAAATGGTTTAAAACTAATAACAACAAACTTTGTGTCATTAAGAATAACATAACCAGTATTTCTACCCAAACTGAATGGTTTACAAATGATCAATACATTCTTGCAACACAAGCAGAGCAAGTTTTTTATCTTGACGAACCGTCTAAAGCCAGTCAAAGAATTCAATCAATCAGACATTGGAAGGTCGTCCAAGAGGTGAATCATCGGAAGATTTGGGACCGAGATATTATAATGGAAAATAATGAAGCAGATTTAATTCATGGCAGCACTTCATCTGAGCTTTTGTTGTCTGCTGACTTAGATAATT
Source organism: Flaveria linearis (assembly GCA_024085815.1). NCBI lineage: Eukaryota > Viridiplantae > Streptophyta > Magnoliopsida > Asterales > Asteraceae > Flaveria > Flaveria linearis. Next base: position 22,187,335 of record CM044002.1, read on the forward strand.
TAACTTATGATGGTATGAGTAGAGATGAAGCTACAGAAGTCGATGTTTCCCTTGAGCATGTCAATGTAGAGGACGAGACATATGAAGATACGGATGAGGGTGAAGACGACGATGCAGACCAAGTTGTTGACGTTTCTGATAATTCAGATGATGAATCAGACGAATTTAATAATGATTGTGGAGAAGATTCTTATCACACCGATGAATCCGATTGATTGTAATTTTTAATTTTAACCGAATCATTTATTATGTTTGATATATTATGTTTATTGAATTGTTATTTTCAATTATGTGTTTAGCTAATGATTCAATTACGGTATATTTGTATACTTATATAATCTTTTTTTACAGATGGCAGACGTGGCCCGAGGTCACGGTGGGGATACCTATGGTCGTGGTCCACCTGGTGGTGGTCCTCCCGATGATGATCGATCGTGGCAGCCGCCACGACAGTGCGAGGTCAGTGATGACTCCGGCAACGGCAGCGGACGAGGTATGACCAATTTTTTATACTATTATCTTTTAAAATGAAAATATATAATTTACATAGAATTTTTATACTATTATCAATTTGCAGGACAAGGCAAGCGTGGAAAGACCACACTTCAAGGTATACGAAAGAGAAATCCACAAGGAAATTTGCTCACAATTGAATTTGAGCAAGGTACGCATGACACCTACAAACCTGTGGGTGTCAATCAGGCGACCTTTGCTTCACTGGTTGGCACAATCGTTGACAGATTTCCTCAAAACTACAAGAGCTGGAGAAAGATACCTGCGGATTTGAAGGCGACTATCTGGGCTGACTTACGGGTTAAGTTTTTGATAATTAAATTCAGTGATTAAATATATATACACTAAGCTATTTGTTTTCATAATTTGCAGATGTATTTTGATATGACTCCCCACGAAGGCCTGAGGGCAGGCATTGAGAAATATGCTGCAAACCGGTATAAAGATCACAAATACCGGTTCAAGCAAAAGCATTTTAGCAAAATAGGCGGGGAGGACAGGGTTGATATTTCTGATGTTGTGCCACCTGATATGCAAGAATCTGAATGGAAAGGCTATGTGGATTACTACACTTCTCCTGAAGTCAAGGCTCGGTCTGCAACCAACAAGTCCAACAAAGGGAAGCAGACGATCAAGGGACATGGCGGCCGGACATCTTTAGCCCAATGTCGTTATATGTTTGTAAGTTATTTTAATCTAATGTGTTTATAACTTGTTTTATGTGTTTGTAAGTTACTTTTATATTATTATATAACTATAAAATGTGTTTACAGCGGGAAGATGGTTCTGATGAATCTGGGAGTGCCATATTAGCATATCGTCGCTTCTATACCGATTCAAGCGGTAATTTCTATCAACCTGAACCCGCTGCATACTATGTAAGTAATGTACACGTCTTACAATTTTATAAAAATAAAGTAATATATAAAATCACCATATATATAACATTGTTTATTTTTTTTGTAAACTATAAAGGAGCAAATGGTCGCGCTTCAACAACAACATCCAGAAATGTCAGAGAAACAGATCATGCGCCAGGTGTGTATGGATTTGTGTATGTATATTAGAATGTATGTATATTTGTGTATGGATGTATCTGTTCCCAATTCTTATTTGTTATACAAATATATTTCTGGATATATAAAATGGATTAATATGTATATTTGTGCATATGTATATGGGTATTTGTGTATGAATATGTATGTGTATATATTAGAATGTATGTATATGTGTGTATGAATGTATATGGGTATTGAGATTAAAATGAATATATATTTGTGTATGAATGTATATGGGTATTGAGATTAAAATAGATTTATATGTATATTTGTGTATGAATGTATATGGGTATTTGTGTATGAATGTGTATGTGTATATATTAGAATGTATGTATATGTGTGTATGGATGTATATATGTATTTATGTATGGATATATATGTGCATGTGTATGGATGTATATATGTATTTATGTATGGATGTATATGTATATGTGTATGGATGTATATGTGTATTTATGTATGGATGTATATGTGTATGTGTATATGTATGTTGAATTGTGATTAAAATAGATGTATATGCGTATTTGTGTATGGATGTATATGTGTATTTGTGTATGGATGTATATGTGTATTTGTGTATGGATGTATGGATGTAAAATTGATGTACATGCGTATTTGTGTACAGGTGTTGGGGGAGCGGCCCGGGTGGGAACGTGGCATCGGTCCAATACCGAGCGTGCCTTCACAACCCCCACCGCCACCTCATAGAACAGATCAGCGGATGTTCTCACAATCTGAGGTTGAGGAGATAGTAGCAGCGAGACTGGCCAGAGAGCAAGAACAGATGATGGCTAATATGATGGCACAAATGCAAAGTCAAATCCAAAGCCAAGTCCAGAGCGCGTTGAGGAGAAGTGGTCATTCTCAAGAAGATGAAGAAGATGAAGATGATGAAGATGGGTCGTCATAGGATGGTTTGATGGTTTGATGGTTTTTAGTGATTGTAATGACTATTTTAAAACATTTGTTTGTGTAACTTTTAACTTGTTAAATTGGGACAATTTTTTGTTTATATGCTATGTTTTGCGATTGGTTTGATGGTTTTGATAGTGTGTAATGATTTAGAACAGCAGGTTTGGTCTGGTACCCAGAAAAATCTGGGTGGATTGCTGCAAATGCAGCCAAATTATTAAAAAAAAAATTCTTTTTTGCGGCGATATGTCGTCGCAAAAAAGAGTAAAATATATTGACAAGAATCGCCGCAAAAAAGATTTTGGTCAAAATAATTGCGGCGATATGTCGCCGCAAAAATAGGTTTTCGTCGCAAAACATATCGTCGCAAAAGATTTATCTCAGAATTTTATTTTTTTTAAAATAAGTGGAGCCCACAAAAGGTTTCGTCGTAAATTTCGTCGCAAATAACATTTTGCGACCACTTTTTTACGGCGACTGATTTGCGACGACATTTTCGTCGCAAATAATATTTTGCGACGAAATTACAGTTTTTTGCGACGATATTTATCGCCGCAAAAAAGTCTTTTTCTTGTAGTGAAGGTTTGTTGCTAAAAATACTTCAACAATTAAATTAATTTTTATGAAATTAAAAGTATAGAGACAAAGTGTAATCACAATGGACTTTTTAATTCTGATAAAATTAAACACTTTAGCGACTGAATTTAGTGATAATAGCTACCCATGTTTTTTTGGAAATTAGTTTGAGATTTTACAAAGAGTAAATTTCGGTTTTGGTCCCTGTGGTTTAACCATTTTAACTATTTCAGTCCAAAAAGGAATCTTTGGTCATATCATACCCTGTGGTTTCATTTTTGTAACGGTTTTGGTCCCTGACACTAACTCTGTTAGTTTTCTTGGTTAAATCTAAGGGTATTTTGGTCTTTTATACCTAAAATCAAATTAATAACCCCACTGATCTGTATAACCTAGGGTTATCATCAACAGCTTCAGTGAGGAAGGTTGCCACCATGCCTCAAGAACCACGCCACCGCCCTCGGCGGCCACACCGTCGATGGCCGCAGTGAGTTTCTGTCGTCGCCGTCGCCGTCGTCCTCCCCCACCAACCCAACCTCACTAACATGCGCCGCCTGCGGTGGTTACCGGAATTTCCACCTCCGTGAGCCAGAGGAATCACTTATCATGTCCCCTAACCCCCACCATCCGCCCATCCAACACCTCATCGAGTACCAACCCCACCACTGCCACCACCTCCACCGTCGTATCCCACTGCCGAAAGCCCCAGCGATTCACCGTCTCCACCGCGGATCTCATCCTCCTACTACCCATCAGCGCCCCGCATGGCCCTCGCACTCACCACCGTCTTCCCTACTCCTCCGGCGACAACCACCACATTCTGGTGATACCCACCACCCCGAACAAAACATAAAATCAAAAAACCCTAAATTCCCACCACACACAATAAGAACCCAGGGTTAGAACATCACGCGATGGTGGAACTCCGGCGAGACACATGACGGCGAGAAGAAGCAGAAATCGTCGCCGGAGCGGCAAGATTCGCCTCTAATGGTGATGACGTAAGCGAATCGGAGAATGATGACGAGAAGGGAGAAGAGTAGGAATCGAACGACGATGTTGCGGAGGAAGCTGGGTTTACCTCCGGCGAGTTGTGATTAGCTGGGTTTACCTCCGACGATGTTGAGAAGATGAGGAAGAAGATGATGACGGGGACTACCGTGAGCAGAAACGGGCGGAGGTGTGATTAGCTCCGATGAAGGTTGAAGGATTATGGTGATTAACGATGAAATAGGGATGGATATGAGTCATTGTGTGAAGGAATTTGCAGGGGGATTCATGGCTGATGGTGGGTTTTCATTAAAGAGGGATTTTGAGGGGTATTATGGGAGATTGAAAAATGAATAAAGGGGATGAAGATGAAGATGAGATCTTGAAACATGGTGATGTAGAACATCACGCAGTGGTTCTTATAAAGTAGATTGACCAAAATATCCCTGGAGTTAACTGTAAAAACTAACAGAGTTAGTGTCAGGGACCAAAACCGTTACAAAATGAAACCACAGGGCATGATATGATCAAAGATTCCTTTTTGGACTGAAATAGTTAAAATGGTTAAACCACAGGGACCAAAACCGAAGTTTACTCTTTTACAAATAATAAAACCAGAAAATTCATAATAAAAACTAGCAGTTCTAAAGCAAAGTTTGTTTATTCTAATATAAATAAACGTAAAAGTCAAAATATTTAGAATTCATAATTTCATATATATCATAGCGTTTGATTATTCGTCCAAACAAAACCAAAGAAACTAATCATTTTGATCATTATCTTTATCATCTTCTTCATCGGGTTGACTGGACGAGCTGGTAAGTTGCCCTTTGATTAACAATAATATTTGATTTATTTGTTCATACAAGAACACATTTTTTCGTGCAACTCCGGATCTTGTTTTCAAAACAGCCGTTCACTTGTCGATTCTCTTCATCCCTAATTACATTAGCGAATAGTCCAGAGTTACACTTCTCACGGTTTGACTAACGTCTCGTCCCTAATTACATTAGCGAACACTTCCTGATCGGAGTTACACTTCTCACAGTTTGACTAGAGCCTCGTATGTGTGAACGGCGGCACGGTTTATTTTGTATGTGTTTGGAAATAAAAAAGTTTTCTACGATTATTAGGAAAGAAATCTTATTAATATTTAAGTTGCTAAAACTTATAAACCTAACCTTTATAAGTGAAAAGTAATAAACCAAAGTTTATACACGTTTTAAAAACATAGAAAGAATTTGTTAAAACTAAATGTTTGTTGTAGTATACATAGGCTTTAAGCACAACAAACAAAGATTGATAAAGTAATGTGACATCTTATTTCGGTTAGAGTTTTGAAATTTATTAAATTGGATTGTTACGAACACACCACGATATGTGTAAAGTGTAAACCCACATATAAATTTCTAGATGACCTTTATATCATCTTATTTTAGGCAACTTATTGGTAGTTGTGATAGTTTTATGAAAAAGGTGTCACGTAATTGATCTACTAAGCCATATTGTTACGGTTTCTAGACGAACGTACAAATGTACACATGCGATGTCTTAATTAACCTTATATACGGAGTATTTAAATAAAGAAGCTGATTTTTATGCTTAAAGTATATCTAATTATAAGATTTAATCACCTAAAAAAGTTAGAGAGGAGAGAAATACATCAAAATAACTTAAATTTGTAACATTAAAATAACATCAACTTTTGCTGACTTTTATATATGTTTGAGACTCGGAATCGATGGTTATAGGATATATCATATATATAAGTAGAGCATATATTACTAGCACATCCGTGTTAAAAAAATCGAAATTTAAATTTAATGCTTACGCACTATTAAATAAATTATTAAAAATACGTTGCGTTTCGTCACAAAATGTGTACTCTAGTCCTTTTTCCCCCTTCTCTAATCTTCAACAAATTTAGTTTCAAAAGGAAAGATGAAGTCGGGTGTTATTTTTCCACCAACTTTTTTTCAGTGGGCCTTAAAGCATTTGTTGTAACATACTCATGAATAATGATATGCCTTTTATTTTATCCCTTCCATAGCGACAAATAACAAAAAAAAAAAAACTTAAATTGAAGCAGATATCGAACAACATGAGTTAAAGTTAATCGAAGATTAAAAATCGAAGCGTCCTATCTCACTAGTCACTTCATGTTTTTAAGTTTTAAAATATTGATTGGTTAATTTGTTTTACTTTGATAACTAGAGTGTTGAAAAAGTCTAAAATACTCTCATATTTAACGGAGATCTTAACGGAGTTAGTGGAGTGGATGAAAATGATAACATTTGGTAAACTACAGTAACCGAAATAACAAGAAAAAGTTTTGGATTAAAATGACAAATTCAACAAAACGTCAGGAACGAAAATAAAATTTTACTCAAACTAATATTATCGGTCTCGTTAACCGGCCTACTGCACTCTCACCTCAAAACATTATAGAGGTAGCCGACTTACGGTTCTGAACCAATTTAAAATATGAGATTCAAACTACTATTTAAAAAATAACAATTGTATTAAAAAAAGCATACTTTTTAACTGATTATTTTTTAAATTTATTTTTAAACTAATCATTTAGGGGCATTTGATTGACAAGCTTGTGGGAAGCATTGAAATCTTTTTAAAAAAACATTTAAATGAACAAGCTTATATCGCTAGTAGTTTAAATTGTTAGTTAAAATATAATAAATAAATGTTATCACTTTCAACCAATTAAAGTCAGCTACCTGTTATGTTTTTAATAATTTAACTTCATTCTAAATTTCATTTTAAATTTTGTTTTAGATAAATGGATGAGCAAATTTTAACAAAAATGTAGTTGGTTTACAAGTCACCTTTGGCGTTTGGGTTTGTAAGGACACACGGTTTTGGGTTAGCATAAATACAACATTTTTTACAACAAATGCAACCTTGTTAACAGTTAATGAAATGTAACCGTGTATAATGATTATTTCAAGCCCTACACTTACATTTAGTATGTATTGTTACAACTAAAATCCAGCTCGGTTATCTGTCTAGTCAAGTAAAATCTAGTGTTGGTGATCCTTTTCTGAACTTGGATCTAATTTGCAATAATAAAGAAGATCTAAAGTTGATGGCTTGAGGAGACCAATCTTCAAGGCACTCTGACGATCAAGTCAATGATTTGTGTCAGATATGTAACCAGGTGTATGGCATAGATAAACATATAAACATACATAGAATACAAAGAGTAAGAAGATGTTACGTAAGAGAGGCAATCTTGTGCTAGCTATGAGAGAAGCTGACTATGGGATACGTATTTGTTTTAATTATAAGACTCATGCTAAACACGAATGATTAAACACAACCATAAATGAATGTTTGCTTATTGTTACAGTTAAGAGCGAAGTAAAGACTCAACATTTGAAGACTCGAATCAATGATACTACAAAGAGATTTTCTTGAAATTCTCATTGAAGACACTGGTTGAATCATTTTTATTAATGAAAAATATGTACTTTGTATTTATTAACATTTGGTTTTATATATAGTATTGTATGGTAATATTTCCTAAGAATATCGGGAGTATAATTACTATACTTTTATTAATGATTGTGTTATTAAATTGACCCGATTTTGCACATGTAAGAGTACTTGACACCCTAGTTAACAAGAAGATCAACTTTAGTTCGCATGTTTTCTAAAACAAGTTAGTTAAATAGAATTAGGGGTGTGCAAAAAGATCTTAATCGAAAACCAACTCAAAATTATTTGAAATTGCAAACATGAAATATCTAAAGTTCGAATATTTGAAATTTTTTGATTCGAATTCAGATAGTGTTTTAAAAATTGGCGGATATTTTAATATCCGAAATGTTTTTCAAAAATTATCAAATATCAAATATCCAGAAATCTTGGACTTTTTTTGGATATTTTAGATATAATTTTAAAATTTGGATACTGTAAGAATTTATAATATTATTAAGTTTTTATAAAAATACATATATGTAAACATATAGTTCAGATATTTAAACATATATTTCTTAGAGTTCAGATATTTAAACATATATATATCAGAATCTGAATCCAGAATTTTAGAATATTTGAAATTTTGGATTCCCATTCGGATATTAAAATCCACTATCCAAATTTTACCATACCAATGGGAAATACATTTACGTACCTTTATATATATAAGACTTTTAAGGCTTTAGTCTTAGAAACTATGGTAAGAGATCGATGTTATAACATTCTATTGCATTAACAAACATGTTGAAGACAGTAAGTTAGTAGGGTCACAACTCGCAAAATATTTTCTAAATTATATGTGATGTCATTTACAGGAACCTAGATTTTAATTTTTTTCATAATTTCAGTTGTTTTGATGAAAGATAATTTCATCTAAACCTTATACTATCAATTATCAAATTTTATAATATAATCTACATTTTCTAAAAATTTCAATTCTTTCTGAAAGTGTAATTAACATATAATATATTATTACCGCAACAACTTGAAATCCAATGGAAGTATAAAATAGATTCAACAGCACACAGATAAAATAAAATAATGAATGATAACGTGGAAACGATGCTTTTATGTCGTACGTGTCTTCCACTAAGTGTGAGTGTGCGACTCTAATTTGTCCACAGCCACACCATAATTAACTTATTTGATAATTTATGTGTTTATTTTAATCTTTATAATTTACAACTTTTAACTTTTTCGAGTCGCCACGGCCCATTAAACCTAATCCATTGTCTAATTAATTATATTATGTTAACTTCTTATGAATTTCCAAAGACGTGTTAGTAATATTTTAATCAATTATTTCTTTTATTTCTTTTTTTTTATTAAGTAAAATTTTCATTTACCGGCCACTAATCATGGACGTCATTAATCCGTACAAATTGAACAAAAACCAAGCATTTTCCACGTGTATTATAATTTCGTCAAACTGCTTTATACTCTTCGTATTTTATATCATACAACGGTTTAAATTGTAGTGTGCAAAATTTAGATTGAATAAATTTCAGCCCGATCACGAATTATTTTATCTGTGTAGGTTTTTTCACTCTACCACCAAGGTTTGGGCTTGCTATCTTCTGATATGTTAGTATTTTATTGTCTATGTGGTAATAACCTACCCTGATATCAAAAACAAAATATAAATATAAAATGGGTAAATAATTATTCTAGGTTAAAAATTTTAAGCTTGTGGACCAATACAATGAACATGAAAACATTGATTTTACGACGTCTTCGTGGACGATTGAACCATGAAGCCCGCATCGTGTGGCTCTATCCTTGGTCGTTGTGTGGCGGATATATCCATGGTGAGGGATGACAACGAATGAGGATGGGTGACTTCTTGTGACTTCTTCACTCGAGTAACCAAAAAAATATCCATAAATAATATTAAAGTCGCTCCTATGCCCGCTCGAGATGACGGGGTCAAATGTTATTAAAATGACAAGTACTAAAGAGGTTTGACGCACACCATGGATAAATCACATGATATCACTTATTAGGGTGATGAGACAAACCTCATGGAGGAAGGTAGGTAGTAGGGAGGTGACCGTAACACCCTAGACAAATCTTATATCGATAGTGGACATGATAGTATTAAGTTCATAAAAAAATGTATTGATTTAAATACCAACAATATGTTTTGACCTTACTGGATATAGATGATTAAATAACTCTACATTTATGCTGGTTGGTTGAGAGCAATCTAATGATAGATGATTTTTAAGAAATTTCACTATCATAATCAAAGGCAAATCACCAGTCTCTTGCAAGTAAAATAGACCACAATAACTGATATAAAAAGAAGATGAATGTGTCATATATAGTTAATGACATAAGTTTAAATCTTGTAGGTTACACCTTGTTACATCACTCATATGACATCAATCCTCTATTTACAACAAACGAGACTCATGTTTACCTAAACACAACTAGATTTCTTGATTTCTAAAAAGTATGGGAATAAATTAATCTTTGACTTTTGTGACGTAACTTTTCTTAAAACACTGCCACTAAAACTTTTTAAAAATACTTGTGTATCTTTTACTTTTCAGAAGCAACATCAGTATATACGATGTTTCGTTAATACATATGCCACTTAACTTTTGTCATATTGCAGGTGACAACTTGTTTTGGCCGGCCATTTCTAAGTTTTCACCAAACAATCCCACTATCTTAATTAATCCTCCCTTTTTCATCGTATAACCTACGGCCAATTATTTCTACCCCCAAATATATTTTTCTTTTTGGCGGTCTTAATCAGCCAGCCAAATAATGATCACTGCCTTTAGAGGTGCAAACGAGCTAGCTATTCATTGACCACTTGATATTAACTCACTGAAAGCTTGAATTGGATGCGCCGAGTTTAAACGAGCTTGAACCTTAAAATAAGTCTGTTAGTAAACGAGCCTAAGCCTGAGCTTTATATAACAAGCTCACCTTAGTTGCACGCCTAAATGAGCCAAGCTAGGATTGCTAGCCTACATGAGCTAGCCCAAACGAGCCTATAATTTATATTAATAAACTAATTAAATAATTAATAAATTGTAAATAAGTCGATCCCTAGACAAGCTCGAGTTTGAAATAAGTCGAGTCCTCGGCGATCTCATGCTTGACTCAAAGGCACTAAACACAATTAGGAGCATAAACAAGCCGACTTTAATTGAAACACAGTGTATTTATTTCACCAACTGATAGGGGTTAAAATCAAGATGAATAAAGTATTATTTCTAGAACAATTATGATTTTATAACTAATTAAATCTATAAACTCCCAAGTAAGCTTGTGTTCGTTTGGTTGATGTATTGCATGAACTTGTAACATTTAGGTTTTCTTTAACTATAAACACACACTGATATAATCCTTTACCTGTCTACATACACTAAGATATCATTAATCTACAAACCATTTCATTCATAAATATAGGTTGTGAAATTGTTCCTTGTGATATATGGTCTAATTTATGGTAGGTGAAAGCTTAATGGGTTAACTTTCGAAGCAAAACTTGATGGTGCGAGTTATTTCCATTCAACAAACCACTTTAATGTGACCTGATGATAGAACACTCAGATTCTTCAAAGGAGATTTAGATTCGATGCTCACCCCTGGTAAGGTTAGACGAAAGTTTGAGTATAACGTGACGTTAAGGTGGATATAGTGGTTTGAACCCCATAGGGCGTGCTAGTTATAGATTGTGCATGCTCCTCATCAATTGGTGATGATTTGAATCCTACAGTGTGCAGGTTTGATTTGTTAAAAGTTGTTAATAGGGGTAAGATTAGAAACCATCTAAAAAACAAAAGAAAGTCATGTAGCTAAAAACTAATAAATGTAATAAATAAAAAAGTTATTCCATAAAATGTATATCTTTCTTTTGTAGCGCAATCATCTTCATCTTAAACATTTGTTGTCATTTAATCTAAATATATTCCTTGTATTTAAGTAGACAGTTTTTTTTTCCTACAAAATCTAAAAGTGCCAAGATATATAGAAGCACATATGCCCACTTCTATCTCCCCGTCTAATCATACTTTTTTTTCTCTTTTTACTTTTAAAGGCTTGCACCTCACATAAATGTGTGCCCATTTGTTACATAAGAATAAGCTTTTCTTAAACAAATTTTATACTTAAACTATGAAACAAAACGGCATATAATGATTTATATATTAAATAACCTGTAAATAATCTACTAGAAAACTTTTAGTATGATTTTGATACCTTAGAGTATGTATGATAAGTGATATATGATAATTATAAGTGAGATCAATAAATTTTCCTTCGCTTTAGAGATAATAGATTGTTAGGATTTTTCTAAAAACATACTTCTGGGTATATTAGGAAGTTATTTTGTAGGTGTTTAATGTTCATACTGATCTTAAAACTATATAAAAAAAATTAGGATGGTTGATTTGGATTGGTTAGAAACATTGAGTGTGTGAATAGATTTGTTTTTTATTTTTATATAAGAATTTGAAGGGTTTCTTTTGGAAACAATAATAATAATATTAGGCAATTCAAAATAAAGAATAAGAAATAGAAAGATATCACAAGACAAACTTCTAATCTATACTATCAAATGTCTCTCTACGCTTGATAGAAATCATTGTTACAAACCTCTCATTAACATGTACTGATAACCTCAATGTTAATATAACATGTACGTCTTTATTTTATATTGTATTTGTGCTAGACTAAACTAGATTTAAGATTTGCTTTGATTGCTTGATAACCTTGAGATTTGAATAGGACGAATGAAATTATCCAAGAGTATGACACTATTTTGCATATTTTGATGTGTAAGAGGTGAGCAAAAATGTTTGAAATGGTTTTTTCTTAAAGATTTTTCTTAAAGACGGAGTTTCAAGAAATGTTATAAATAGTGATTCTTCTACTATCATTATTTCTTTATTTATACTCTATATATATGTTTTCCTATTTTGTTAGTACTTAGAAAAACTCCATCATTACCTTAAGATGAAACCTAGTAACATGATCTTTATGTTAAAACATTAACAACTAAACAATTTTAAGATGTTCTATTGATGGGTTGTTATTGTTCGTTAGTTGATATGAATTTTATCTTATTGGTCTAACTAATACCCTTTTTAAGATATATGTTGTGGTTGCTACGACATTATACTAACATTTTTGAGTGAATGATTGTTCATTTAACATTGTGCAACTCATTACTTGAAATATCCATTTTTTTTCTTTCAACAAACTCATTAGATTAAGACATGCAAATAGCAGAAAATTATACGAGACCTCATGAATATTACAAAAATTTCAGATTGTATTTCGTTAATTATCAAATTCTCCACTATGATAAATTAAAATCGTATTAACCGTACAGTCAATAAGGTTTTGGATTTATTGCTAAGATTTTAAAAATCTTAAAAGGCTTCACTGTTAGTTTTCATTAATAATATCCGTTATATTTAAGGTAATCATCAAACATAACAAGTCTACGTAGATTTCCTAAAAATGGATTTCCTAAAAATCTTTGCACACCAGATGGTCAAACCAAGTCAATATGAAGCAATTTTAAACATATGGGTGTAGATATGACATGTTACTTTTTTTATGAGATGAATGAATCTGTTTTTCTATTGTACACGCACCACAAAAACTTGGTTCAAACTTTTGTTTAAAAAGGTTTCTACCCAGATCCTTGTTGTTGGGTTCTTGGATGAAACACATAAGCATGACCGAAGCTCCAATATCATATGATTGAGTTATAATTCGTTGATGCTAAACAAACTTCTATAATAAGATTGTCTCTTTGTTTCTAGCATAAATATGTTCCTCCGATGGACTTTAGTTAGTATTTCACCGTTTTTACATATTAGACGTTCATGGTTAGTGAAGATCATACTTAGGTTTTTATCATGTAGTTATCAACATACTTTTATTGTAGTTTTCGTCATTTATGTATGGGTAGCTTGAAGATCGTGTCCATTAACTTTAATAAATATAATAACTGACCATGCGGTTTTCATCCTTTATGTATGGGGTAACTTAGGTTTTTATCCTTCTCGTTTTTTTCACTAACCGATGTTAAATGCATGTTTTGTTTAATAAGGGAATGACTTAAATACCATTGAAATTTCTTTTTTCTTATCTAACCTAAGAGCTTTCACATCTCTATTCTAGCTTATTATTTAACGATGAGTTGTATTTATCCTTATATTTTGTTAATTAACTTTTTAAAAACCTTCTACATTATATTTTCTATTCCTATCTCTATTCAGTAAAGTAATATCTCTTTATTCTTACTTTATTATACATTTACTTCCGCTAAAAATATGAAGAAAAATATATGAGAAATGAAAAACAAATCCTCAAATATGAGTGTTAAGTTTAGCCTTCCGTAAAAAATTAAATTGTGGCTAAATGTGTGTTCTTGTCATACTTTTCAGCTACAAAAATTCAAGCAATTTCAAAAAGAATATAGTTATAAATTTAAAAAACCAACTTAAAGTTTTTTATTCATGTATTCTAAAGCATACAAGCACCATGAAATTACTTAAAATAAAAAATATATACATCTAAAAATTAAAACTTCACGGGAATCCACCCTTTATTCATGGCTGAGTTCATTGCTCCATTAAATAACTTTTGTTTCAGGAGCTGTACACTGTGCATCACCTCTTGTACATTTCCCCCTATATATGCACCTCCTTACACTTTCACAATTTTCACAACATACACAACTCACACAAAACAAACACACACACACACACACAGTCATAAAATGGGATCATCTGAAGCTTCCTTATGGAGATTTGATTCACCATTGATATACTTATTCGGAGGAATATCTGTAATACTAGCTCTGATAACGATGGCGTTAATCATTTTAGCGTGTGCTCAACGGAGACGAAGATCGGCGATTGGAGACATCGAAAGAGGTGATGATGATGATGCTCAGAAGCCGGCGACGGCGACGTACAACGGTTGCGATGCGGCGGACGTCAGCCCCAAAATCGTCGTGATTATGGCCGGAGATGAAGTTCCGACCTACTTAGCAACACCCTCCGACACACATGTTTCTAAGTGATGCTAAACTCCGAGGAACAACAATTTTGAATCTTAATTATGAGTCCCACAATTTTGTTTTGTTTTTGGTTTTCGGGGATATATGTGTTAGATGAGTTATAATCAACATGTTTAATTATTGGGTTGATCGAAAGTTTAAAGATCAATTGCATAATTTTCTTTACGTGTAGTTGATGATTTTACTCTGTGTTTTTTCCGGTGAAAGAGTGTTATAGACACCGCGGCGGAGCAAGTTTTCCGGCCGGCGGAGGAAGAGTTTAATGGTGGGGTTAAAAGGCTGAAAAAGAAAAAAGCATGCCCTTAGTGTGATCACGAGGCACTATAATCTAGAGAGATTGAATTCGTCTTTTAAGACGATTAATGTATGTTGGGTAAGTGGAATTCAAATACGAAATTAGCTAATTGGTGTTGAACAATTAGCTTTTAGAGTCAGAATCATTACAAAACCACTTTTAATTTTTAAAACCAAAATAATCATTGATTTACATAAATATAAATTATGAATCATTGATTTACATAAATATAAGTTAAAGCTAGTGATATTTAGTTATTTTATCCAGTTTATTGTTTATGTTCGATATACACATATGTAAAAACAATTCAACTATCACCAGACTTAATTTACATTTATATAAATTAATGATTCTGTAGTTTAAAAATAAAAATTAATTTTGTAATGATTCTAACCCTACCTTTCTAACAATCATTTTATTAGATTTGATAAAATCTTGAGTAATATTTTGTCCTATCTTGATTATTATTTAGGAAAGAAATTTTTATCATCCACTTTTGAGAGTGGTGTATGAAAGTTAGCACTTTATAGATAAAAAATTGTGTTCTAGCTAAATGTATATATTAAATGAAATGTTTTCTTCAGCAGGTGATTGTTTTTTTTTTTTACTAGCAACTCACACACATATCTAACATGTATTTAGTTCTACATAATAGTTAATCTACACTTGTCTGTCATGGATAGGGTTCGAAAACTTAATATAAGTCGAATTGTACCAAGTGAAGTTTAATTTCTCCACGTAGATAAATCGTTGTGTTTTGATGGCAACATGAATCAACCGTTTTTAAGCCCGGTCATCGGGGTAAACTCATTGGCGAAAGGCCACCCACGCCCGCGAACACAGACAACGCTAGTGACCCGGCTCGCCCACCATTCCAAGAGAAACCCACCACCCAAAGGCTACTGTGGTAAAATACTTGGCGCACTTGAAACATATTGCACTTAGTAAGACTTTAACCCATGACTTTTACATTGAAAAATCATAAGGTGTCTCATTTTAAATCAGTTGATTTAGAAATCATTGACTTTAATGCACGTATTGGTTATGTAATCCTCATTTTTTCTATTGGCTTTTGTTTTTCCATGATGAGTTATTATGTCCCTTAAGAATATGAGGGGAATATTCTTTATGGTGGATGTGAGTGAATCTGGAAAAAACCAGGAATGAACAAACTGTGGACTTATTAATGTCGGTGGGATGCAGCTAATCGACACCGATTTCGTCCGAGTCATATGTTTTCTGCTGTGTGCTGATGCCATACACAACCTTCTCGTATCATAACTAGATTCTTTAGCGAGTAATGTTATGAATTTGAATTTTCTTTTAAGTATTTTTTAACTAATATCTCTTAAATAAATTTTCAGTTTGATGACCAGTTATGTTGAGTATATCTTTTGTAAAACATAACAATATATTAAAAAAGTTTACATATTATTCTGTGAGAACATGACTTCTTAGTCTAAAATTAAAATCTAATGGGTTGAGCTAAAATCATGAGAATCTGTTGTTGTCGAGAAAGTTATTTTCATCGAAACACACCAAAATAATGACTTTCATGTAAGTTTTAACTATCATGAATTAAATCGCTTTAATTATCATCCACATTATACGATTTATGGCTACATGTTTAGACTTTTAGGATTGAGATGTTCTTCAATTAGTTTCCTCTTACATATTTTATAGCATAGTGTCCAATATGGAGTTTGTGCATACGTCACGTATAGTAGATCATGATGTAACATCGCGTATTTTCGGTGAAAATAATAATAATAATAATAATAATAATAATAATAATAATAATATAATAATAAAATAATAATAACAATAATTATAATAATAAAGTCCAGGGGTTAATGTGGTAATATTTAAAACTTAATTTAGAAACTTTAAACACTAAATAATAGACACTTCAAACCTCAGGGGGCCAATGTGTAAATTTTTTAAAATCACAGCCACCACCCCCGTCGACCCCTTTCTCCCGTCCGGCCAACTCTCCGGCCACTTCTCCGGCAACCCCCAACCCCCAAAATAAATCGATTTCAATCAAATTAATCATCCCTGACAGGCTCGCGACCAATATTCGAACCTAACCCACCAAAACAATTTAAAATCAAAATGATTTAGTGCGATCTAGATCCAAAATCCACTTTCGGCCCCTTTACACCACCAAATCGCACTAACACCATATTATAATCAAATTAATCGAACTTAAACACCCATATAAGAACAAATAATCGAATACCACTTTCAATTTCATCCCAAACAAGTTTAAACACCACATTCGATTACCCCCTAAGTCGCGACCTGCAACTCAATTAACAACCCATCTCCATTCGATTTTAACCACAATTGATAAAGGGCTTTTAATCTCGATCATAATCCAAAGCTTCCTACGAAATTAATTTGAATTCCATCAAGGTCTGCTCACCCAACGATCACCACCTTGACCGCGATCTGTTCTTCGTTGGATCATCTTCAATTCAAACACCATACGGGTAATACTATACACACACACTCGGTTTCATATGAGGGTCAAAAGCCCTAGGATTGTAGATATTATCAGAATCGAATTCATGATCAATTGGGCTGGGATTCGATCTAGGGCTCATATGGGGAATTGCGGTTTGGTGGAGATTGTGTTTAAGATAATATGAAACTGATTCATTTCGCGGCTGTATGCCTTAGTCCATTGGTTCCTGCGCTCCATGTTCAACAAGAGGTCCCGGGTTCGACCCCCGGTCACCTCACAATTTTTTTAAACTTCTTTTAAGCTTTAAAAATTCCAGAAAAATTCCCAAAAATCATAAAAATGTTTTTACAAACATTAAAAAAATTTTAAACAACTAAATTACTTTTCTGAAATTTATTTTAATATTTTATTTATTTTATTAAATGTTTTAATTAAATAAAAATTACAAATATTACAAATAATTTCTACGAAAGTGGACTTTTAATAATAATTTAATTTATTTAAATTATTATTCGACACTATATTAATTTTAATTTATTCAAATAATATTTATTATTGTTTAAATCGTGATTAAATATAAAAGTTTTATATTTAAATCATTCTAAAAACATTTTCATTTCTTTTAGTTATTTAAATAATTAAATATTTAATTAATTATCCTATAATTAGTTAATAAAAATTAATTATTTGTTTTTCCCACACTTTCACAATAAACAAATGGTTACGCGTATTGATACGTTTATTGTAACATTTCGTATTTTCGTTAAATATAAGTTAACCTCGTTAAAATCTTGTAAAGACTTTTATACCATTTAAGAAACTTCGTGGGCTATTTTTGTCTCATTCCTTGTTTACTTAAAATTTCCAAATCAATTAAATAATAATATTAATTATAATAATAATAATAATAATAATAATACTACTAATAATAATAATAATAATAATAATAATAATAATAATAACTATAATAAACAACTAAAATAATAGTTATAATAATAATAGTGATAATAATAATTATTGCTATTAAGATATAAATCTTTTAAATGTTTAGAACTTAAAGATAAATTAAGGTTAAGGGGATGTTTTGTCATTTTGAAAACTTCAAATGAAAGTTTATGCTTAAATAATAAAAGGTAAAACCTCAGGGGCTGAAAACGTAAATTAATTTAAACTAAAAACAAGGTTTTGGGATTTTTTTTAACAAAAACTAAACTACAGGGACCACAAGTGTAAAATTCCAAAACCAACTCCCCTCTCCCTTCTCTCTCCCCGTAATTCCGGCGGCCGGCCGGCCAAGCCCGGCGCGGCGCCGGCGAGGCTCCAGAACCACCGAAACACGTCCGTTTTTAGGCCAAATCATTCCAAATGCTTCGTGAACACGATTCGAACATCATTATGAAATTTAAAACACCTTTAAAGCCGAATTATGAACCTATTGAATCGGGTAACCGTCGACCTTTAAGTCTAGAGCCGTTAAACCATTAAACCTCAATAATAATACAATTAACAACACATGAACGATCATATACCTATTTCTAATCGAACTCAGCCTTCAATTTCACTTGAAATCTACACAACACACCTGCTCGACCTCTCCTCTAACCGCAACATACTCAATACTCGAACACCACCCTCCGGGCCTTCTAACTTGCAATTAACATAGGGCTTTCTATCATTAGCATCATTGGAAACTTTCTCTGCAACCAATTGGATTAACATTATCATTTGAACATCAAGCGATCACTTCGTCAGTCTCGGCTTGTTCATCGTCTTGTTCATCTCCAACCTCTCATCATTCGGGTAATTACAACATGCTCTACACTCGGTTAAACATGGGGAACGAAAGCCCCATGATTATTTCTGATAACCGATTCGATTTAAACTTCAATTTGGCCCTAATCGATTCTAGGGTTTATATGGAATTTGGGGGTTTTCTTTAAATGGGGTTATATTAATTTCAAACCAACTTTAACCGCGGCCAAGGCCCTGGTTAACTGGTTAGACACATGCGTTTCCCACCTTGAGGACCCGGGTTCGAACCCAGGCCCCCTCAATTAATTTTTTGGGCCTTTTTGAGCATTAAAAAAATTATATAAAATTTCTAAAAATTATAATAATCAGTTTTATAAACTGATTTTATTTAAAAGTTAACTAAGTGTTTTCTATAAATTATTCTTTAAACATCTTAACAATTTTTATATAAATATTATTAACAAATGTTATAGTTAGTTTATTTATATAAAAACATATATATATATATATATATAATAATAAACTTTAAATAGTTAAAATCACTAAATTATTATTCGTCATTACATTATCTTTAATTATAGGTTATTAGGTTAATTATAAGATGTTATTTACATTTTATAATTTAATCATTATAAAGGATTTAATAAAAGGATTAATTAAGTTTTTCTTTCATTGTACTAAAATATATATGATTTTGACCTTATTTATAAAAAGCCCCAAACTACATTTGAAACCCTAGTACTTGTTAAATCGTTAAACTTATTGTTAGACTTAAATCTTGTAAATATATACATGTTTAGGTTCCTTGTGAAGGATTTCGTTGAAACATCGGTTATTATCCTTATTAATCACCATATATATACTTAATCATCATGTGAGTTTCCTTGCCCCTTTTTTTATGCTATTTCACACCGTTTTGGGGTGAAACATGTTACATTATTCAACATACACTTATAAATGTTTAGATCTTATAAAAGCACATGCAATTCATACTTTTATTTTTGTCATGGTTATTTGTGTTATTGTAAGTCTTATAAGAGTTACATATATTGTTTACAATCATTAACTATTGCTAGCCTGGCGACGTCTTAGATCTTTGGGCCTGACAAGCCTATTTGGTGCTAAAGTCGATGTATTGCCGACTCCTAGGAGCCGTATGCTTGTGCACTAGGGAACCAAGTACACTTAGCCACTCATATAAACATATAATCTAGTCGAGGTTTGATTGTACTATATGTGCTTTATAAACTTGCTAACTCAAAACCTATGACATGAATTGCTACTTGAAATCCATGGTATATTATGTATGTGAAACCCTTGGGAACTCACCAACTTTATAGTTGACCCGTTATTTTTAACATGTTTCAGGAAATGCCCATGCTTGAAGTCATCATTTGAAGCTTGCAATAAACTAGGATTTGGACCTAGTTAAATGAATAAAATGCTTATGTTATGTTTTGTATTGTTTGGAACTTTTTTTTATATTTGAGACTGATGAATGTATTTCATTTGAAACTTATGATAATATTATTTTCATTTAAGGATAGCGTTATGTGGCTGTGAACAATCTTAACCCTCACACTTCGACGATTCCGCCGTCAAGGTTGGGGTGTGACAGATTGGTATCAAAGCCCATAACTATAGGGATTTAGGTTATTAGAAATGGTGACCTAGACTATAGTTTATGCATGAACCTCATAGAATAATATTATTATTCTTGGAATTATATATTGTTTGCAAGCTACATAATGCTATGTCCCTTATGTGCAATTTGATGCCTTAGCATAGGATTGCCTAACATTTCTACATGTCTCCCAAAACTTACATTTGACTCTTAGACTCTCCCCGAACATGAAACCTCTTAATCTTATTCTCGACGACACGTGGAATCGTATACTTATGACTTGGATCTTTAGGCGTTATGTCTAATCTATATAAATCTCATCAAGGTTTTGATTTCATGAACCTAAGAAATATTGTGTGACACATAGACACCTGTATTCTGGATTTCCTGGCAAAAAGCCCTCGGGCTAAGGCAAGCGTATTCGTATAAATCTCATTGAGGGGCCCGTTACGCTACCTGGGGATTTCTGGGATGAGTGATAAACTATGGTCAAAATACACATATCTCTAAGGCAAATGGGTCAATTCACCTTGACGTGTCAACGTTTCCAAATGGTAATGCGTTACCAAAATGGAATCATTCTGTGTACCTTACAACCCTTAACTTATTTTTGTCTAAACTACTATCCTTTGTTATCCTCACTCCCGTAACTAACACATTTTGTATATCCAGCATGTCTCGTCATCATGGAAAGCGTGGAAGTTCCGACCGTAAGCTTGCAGCAATGATTGTCCGACAAATGGCTGCTGTACTCCCAACCATGGTTGCTGAGCTTAATAGCACCCTAATGGCTAATAGCAACAACAACACTAATGGGAACAATAGTGGTGCTCATGGAGAGAATAACAACAATCAACAAGGGAACACCCGTACCTGCACTTTCAAGCACTTTAGCTCTTGCAAGCCCACTAGTTTTAGTGGCAAGGAAGGAGCCACTGGTCTTCTTGAGTGGTTCGAGAGTATGGAGAACACTTTTGTTAACTGTGAGTGTCCCGAGGCACTCAAAGTTCGTTATGCCACAAGTATGCTACAACAAAGGGCACTTACCTGGTGGAATAGCGAGAAAAGAAATCGAGGAGCTGATGCTATTTTAGCACTCACTTGGGAAGAGTTCAAGACCATTGCCATCGCCAAGTTTTGCCCAAGGAGTGAAATACAAAAGCTTGAGGAGGAGTTCTGGAACCTAAAACAAGACGGTGGTGATCACCTAACTTATTCAACCAGGCACCACGAGCTGAGCATCCTGTTGCCTCACATGGTCGACACTGTACCCCGTAACATTGAAAAATTCATCAAGGGTGTACCACCCCAAATCCAAGATGCCGTGGTGGGTAGCCGACCCACGACCTTGGAAGAAGCCATTACTATTACCGCTCAACTCACCGAGAATCACATACGAGCGGGCACCATGTCTGTGAAGGGTGCAAAGAAAGTGGAAAGGGCGGTTACTGAAGCTATTAAGGAAACCAAAGCTGAACCATCTTATAACAACAACAACAACAATAAGAAGCGCAAGTTTACGCCAACACGCAATTATGCTGTGGCTGCACCCAAACCACCTCAAAGACAACTGGTACCTGCGGCTACACCTGTGACCCAAGTGCCTGTGGCTGGGGCTTATGCTGGCCTTCAACCTATGTGCAACACCTGTAAATATCATCATCCGGGGAACGCCCCGTGCCGCATCTGTACCTTATGCGGCAAATACGGTCACTTGGTTGCGGTTTGCCGTCATGCACCTAACAACGCCACAACTGTCACCAATCGTGCTTGCTATAATTGTGGAGATCCTGGTCATATGCGTCCACAATGCCCTCGTCTTGCGGGTAATGTTCCACAAGCCCGGGGACGTGCTTTCAACATCAATGCTAATCAAGCACAAGCAAACAACGATGTGGTGAACGGTATGCTAAATTCAACCCTAACGTTTATGATCTAAGTCTCTTTCATACATTACCTATATCGCTAAATGCCTTAAACCTTGAACAGGTATGTACCTTATTAATAACACTTATGCATACGTTCTATTTGACTCTGGAGCCGATAAGAGTTTTGTTTCATTAGAGTTTGAACCCGTACTTGCTAAGCCACATACGAAACTAGAAAGACCTCTCACCGTTGAAGTTGCCGATGGAGAACCGATCACCGTGGATGTCGTTATCCGTGATTGCATCTTGAGTCTTGACACCCACGATTTTCTTATTGATCTTATCCCTATGAAACTTGGGAGCTTCGACGTCATCATTGGCATGGATTGGTTAGCCAAACACCACGCCGAGATCGTTTGTTTCGAGAAGTGCATCCGTATACCGTTATCATCTGGGGATACTCTAAAAGTGTTCGGCGAAAAATCTTCCAAAGGGCTTAAACTCATGTCTTGCACTCAAGCCCGAAAGTGTTTAAGTAAGAACTATATGGCGTTCTTGGCTTACGTGGTCAACACAAAAGTCAAAGGGAAAGAACTCAAGGACGTTCCGATTGTCCGAGACTTTCCGGAAGTATTTCCCGACGACCTTAGTGGGTTACCTCCCGTGCGTGAAGTTGAGTTTAAAATTGATCTAATACCGGGAGCAAACCCCGTGGCTAAGCACCGTATCGACTTGCACCATCAGAAATGCAAGAACTTTCTAGTCAACTTCAAGAGCTAACCGAGAAGGGTTTCATTCGTCCTAGTTCTTCGCCTTGGGGTGCACCTGTCCTCTTTGTGAAGAAGAAAGATGGATCGTTTCGTATGTGCATCGACTACCGTGAGCTTAACAAGCTTACCATCAAGAACCGCTATCCTCTTCCTCGCATCGATGACTTGTTTGATCAACTTCAAGGAGCTGCTATATTCTCGAAGATTGATCTACGTTCTGGATATCATCAATTACGAGTCCATGATGATGACATCCCTAAAACCGCATTCCGTACTCGTTATGGGCACTATGAGTTTATGGTGATGCCTTTTGGTTTAACCAATGCTCCTGCTGTCTTCATGGATCTTATGAACCGAGTATGCAAACCTTATCTAGATAAGTTTGTGATCGTCTTCATTGATGACATACTTATCTACTCCAAGACTAACACCGAGCATGAACTGCATTTACGACAAGTTCTTGAGTTGTTGAAGAAAGAACAATTGTACGCGAAGTTCTCGAAGTGTGACTTCTGGCTCGAGGAAGTTCAATTTCTAGGACACGTGGTGAATAGCCAAGGAATTCATGTTGACCCTGCAAAGGTGGAAGCTGTGAAGAATTGGTGTGTTCCCACGACTCCAACCGAGATTCGTTCTTTCCTTGGTCTTGCTGGTTATTACCGGCGATTCATCGCCAACTTTTCAAGGATCGCGAAGCCTCTCACTTCCCTGACACAAAAGAATAAACCATTCGAGTGGGGGCCCGAACAAGAAGAAGCCTTTGAAGCATTAAAGCACAAACTGTGCAATGCTCCTATCTTGACCCTACCCGATGGAAACGATGATTTCACCGTATATTGCGATGCATCAAAACAAGGCCTTGGTTGTGTTCTTATGCAACGAGGAAAGGTCATAGCTTATGCATCGAGACAATTGAAGGTTCATGAAGTGAATTACACAACACATGATCTCGAGCTTGGTGCTGTTGTTTTTGCCTTGAAGATTTGGAGACATTACCTTTATGGTACGCAATGTATAGTCTACACTGATCACAAAAGCCTTCAACACGTTTTTAATCAAAAAGATCTCAATATGAGACAACGTCGTTGGGTGGAGTTGATTAGTGATTATGACTGTGACATTCGTTACCATCCTGGGAAGGCAAATGTTGTGGCCGATGCACTAAGTCGAAAGGTTCATAGCAAGATGGCCTCGTTCCAAGAAATTCGCGATCGACGACAATGGTTTGACACCTTGAGGGGATTCGATACTGAAATTCGACTAGATGTCAATGAGGCTACTGTACTGCTACAAAACTTGAGAATAGTAGTGACATCGAGTCTAGTATCTTGGAGGCTCAACAAAGGGTTCAACAAGAAGGAAGAATGAAGGATGAACTGGAGCATAACCTTCTAACTCAACTGGAGACGAAACCTAATGGGTTGATGTATTTCGCAAACCGAATTTGGGTTCCAAATCGTGATAACCTCCGTACCCTTGTCATGAACGAAGCTCATCAAACTCGTTATTCTATTCACCCTGGCTCCGACAAGATGTACATGGATCTGCGTGGTCATTATTGGTGGCCTGGAATGAAGAAAGATGTAGCGACTTATGTAGCTAAGTGCCTCACGTGTACGAAGGTTAAAGCCGAACACCAACGTCCAAGTGGATTACTTGAGCAACCCGAGATTCCTGTGTGGAAGTGGGAACACATATCCATGGACTTCATAACCAAGCTACCCCGAACCTCTCGAGGACATGATAGCATATGGGTGATCGTCGACCGATTGACCAAATCGGCACATTTTATACCCATACGTGACACTTACAAGACATCAAGGTTGGCTCGTATATACATTGATGAAATTGTAAGTCGTCATGGGGTACCTCTTCACATCATATCCGACCGAGACGCTCGTTTCACTTCGCACTTTTGGTCGTCTATGCAAGAACTCTTGGGTACTCAATTGGATCTAAGCACGGCTTACCACCCCCAAACTGATGGTCAAACCGAGCGAACCATCCAAACCTTGGAGGATTTGCTACGCCTTTGTGTCCTAGACTTTGGTGGTGATTGGGATACGCATTTACCGCTCGCGGAATTTTCGTATAATAATAGTTACCACTCGAGTATCAAGATGGCACCATTCGAAGCACTTTATGGTCGTAAATGTCGTTCACCGATCTGCTGGACGGACATTGGTGAAAACTTTATCACTGGTCCTGAACTCATACAAGAGACGACCGACAAAGTTTCTATCATCCGAAAGAACCTTGAAGTGGCAAGAAGTCGACAAAAGAGCTATGCTGATAAGCGACGTAAGCCATTGGAATTCCAAGTTGGGGAGATGGTTCTTCTTAAGGTTTCACCGTGGAAGGGTGTTGTTCGCTTTGGAAAGAAGGGTAAACTGGCTCCAAGATTTGTAGGACCTTTCAAGATTCTGAAAAAGATTGGGAAAGTGGCTTACAAACTGGAATTACCTTCCGACCTTAGTGGAGTTCATCCTGTGTTCCATGTCTCGAATTTGAGGAAGTGCCTGGCTGACGAAGGTCTGCATGTCCCGTTGGATGACATCCAGATCGACGAGTCATTACACTTTGTCGAGAAACCCGTGGAAGTTATGGATCGCATTATGAAGAAGACTAGAACTACCACTACCCCAATTGTCAAGGTTCGTTGGGAGAATAAGCGTGGAGCTGAGTTCACTTGGGAACGTGAGGAGCATATGAAGAAGAATTACCCGTTTTTGTTCGCATAGTTTCATTTTCTTAATTTCGGGACGAAATTCTTATAAGTTGGGGAGACTGTAACATTTCGTATTTTCGTTAAATATAAGTTAACCTCGTTAAAATCTTGTAAAGACTTTTTATACCATTTAAGAAACTTCGTGGGCTATTTTTGTCTCATTCCTTGTTTACTTAAAATTTCCAAATCAATTAAATAATAATATTAATTATAATAATAATAATAATAATAATAATAATAATAATAATAATACTAATAATAATAATAATAATAATAATAATAATAACTATAATAAACAACTAAAATAATAGTTATAATAATAATAGTGATAATAATAATTATTGCTATTAAGATATAAATCTTTTAAATGTTTAGAACTTAAAGATAAATTAAGGTTAAGGGGATGTTTTGTATTTTGAAAACTTCAAATGAAAGTTTATGCTTAAAATAATAAAAGGGTAAAACCTCAGGGGCTGAAAACGTAAATTAATTTAAACTAAAAACAAGGTTTTGGGATTTTTTTAACAAAACTAAACTACAGGGACCACAAGTGTAAAATTCCAAAACCAACTCCCCTCTCCCTTCTCTCTCCCCGTAATTCCGGCGGCCGGCCGGCCAAGCCCGGCGCGGCGCCGGCGAGGCTCCAGAACCACCAAAACACGTCCGTTTTTAGGCCAAATCATTCCAAATGCTTCGTGAACACGATTCGAACATCATTATGAAATTTAAAACACCTTTAAAGCCGAATTATGAACCTATTGAAGCGGGTAACCGTCGACCTTTAAGTCTAGAGCCGTTAAACCATTAAACCTCAATAATAATACAATTAACAACACATGAACGATCATATACCTATTTCTAATCGAACTCAGCCTTCAATTTCACTTGAAATCTACACAACACACCTGCTCGACCTCTCCTCTAACCGCAACATACTCAATACTCGAACACCACCCTCCGGGCCTTCTAACTTGCAATTAACATAGGGCTTTCTATCATTAGCATCATTGGAAACTTTCTGTGCAACCAATTGGATTAACATTATCATTTGAACATCAAGCGATCACTTCGTCAGTCTCGGCTTGTTCATCGTCTTGTTCATCTCCAACCTCTCATCATTCGGGTAATTACAACATGCTCTACACTCGGTTAAACATGGGGAACGAAAGCCCCATGATTATTTCTGATAACCGATTCGATTTAAACTTCAATTTGGCCCTAATCGATTCTAGGTTTTATATGGAATTTGGGGGTTTTCTTTAAATGGGGTTATATTAATTTCAAACCAACTTTAACCGCGGCCAAGGCCCTGGTTAACTGGTTAGACACATGCGTTTCCCACCTTGAGGACCCGGGTTCGAACCCAGGCCCCCTCAATTAATTTTTTTGGGCCTTTTTGAGCTTTAAAAAAATTATATAAAATTTCTAAAAATTATAATAATCAGTTTTATAAACTGATTTTATTTTAAAAGTTAACTAAGTGTTTTCTATAAATTATTCTTTAAACATCTTAACAATTTTTATATAAATATTATTAACAAATGTTATAGTTAGTTTATTTATATAAAAACATATATATATATATATATATATAATAATAAACTTTAAATAGTTAAAATCACTAAATTATTATTCGTCATTACATTATCTTTAATTATAGGTTAATTAGGTTAATTATAAGATGTTATTTACATTTTATAATTTAATCATTATAAAGGATTTAATAAAAGGATTAATTAAGTTTTTCTTTCATTGTACTAAAATATATATGATTTTGACCTTATTTATAAAAAGCCCCAAACTACATTTGAAACCCTAGTACTCGTTAAATCGTTAAACTTATTGTTAGACTTAAATCTTGTAAATATATACATGTTTAGGTTCCTTGTGAAGGATTTCGTTGAAACATCGGTTATTATCCTTATTAATCACCATATATATACTTAATCATCATGTGAGTTTCCTTGCCCCTTTTTTTATGCTATTTCACACCGTTTTGGGGTGAAACATGTTACATTATTCAACATACACTTATAAACGTTTAGATCTTATAAAAGCACATGCAATTCATACTTTTATTTTTGTCATGGTTATTTGTGTTATTGTAAGTCTTATAAGAGTTACATATATTGTTTACAATCATTAACTATTGCTAGCCTGGCGACGTCTTAGATCTTTGGGCCTGACAAGCCTATTTGGTGCTAAAGTCGATGTATTGCCGACTCCTAGGAGCCGTATGCTTGTGCACTAAGGAACCAAGTACACTTAGCCACTCATATAAACATATAATCTAGTCGAGGTTTGATTGTACTATATGTGCTTTATAAACTTGCTAACTCAAACCTATGACATGAATTGCTACTTAAAATCCATGGTATATTATGTATGTGAAACCCTTGGGAACTCACCAACTTTATAGTTGACCCGTTATTTTTAACATGTTTCAGGAAATGCCCATGCTTGAAGTCATCATTTGAAGCTTGCAATAAACTAGGATTTGGACCTAGTTAAATGAATAAAATGCTTATGTTATGTTTTGTATTGTTTGGAACTTTTTTTTATATTTGAGACTGATGAATGTATTTCATTTGAAACTTATGATAATATTATTTTCATTTAAGGATAGCGTTATGTGGCTGTGAACAATCTTAACCCTCACACTTCGACGATTCCGCCGTCAAGGTTGGGGTGTGACATTTATTTTCAAATTTTAAACATAATCATTTTCAATAAATCTATTTATTTATTTCAAGACATACAAATTAGATAAATTATTTAAACTACCATTCAAAACCCGATGGAAACCCCAACCTCTTTCCAAATTTTCACATTATTATTATTCTAATTCGAGACACCGTTCCTTAGGATAATCTTAAGGAAATCGTTGGTGTTTAACCTATCACGTTCAAAATCCAATCTTATCAATCATGTGAGTATTCATATCCCCTTTTTATATCATTTCTTATTTGGGGGAAATCATGTGATACAATATATTCAATCATGATATTCTATTGTTATTTCATTCTAAATTCAATTCAAGACAGGTTATGTTATTACTTGCAATTATGTGAACATACTATGATAAACTGGACGAAAGTAAAACCCTAATTCAATCAATCAATCAATCCTGGTATCAATGGTAGATCTACTGGTTTGGATAACCCACTCCATATGAATAGTCGAGTGGTGATTGTACCAGAGGCAGGAGTTAATCTATGGTGTATGTGTGGAGTCTATTATATGCAAGTGTCAAGTCAAGGGGTTGTTATTGTGTCGGTTTATCTATATGTTTTGCTATTGCATTATAAGTCTTAATATTACCTTGTGAATTGGATTATTCTCAATCAATCAATCAATCTATATGTATACTCAAAACCGTGATTACTCACCAGCTAATTCGTTAGCTGACTTTATTTTCTCACATGATTTCAGGTTAAGCAATTTAGTGGACTTCTACATGCTCATATAAGACCCGGACTTAGTCAAAACAAAAGACAATTACTATTTGTGACTTTAACTGTTGTATTTGTATCTGTTAAATTCATATTATCCTGTAATCTGTATTTAATATTATTTTCGCTATTAGACAATCATGAGTTATGAACAATCAATCATTCCCTCGTCCGCTCCGATGATTCCGCCGTCGGTCGGGGTGTGACAGATTGGTATCAGAGACATGGTTATAGGGAATTAGGTTATTAGAAATGGAATGACCTAGGCTATAACTAAGTACCCTTACACATGAGTCCTCTCATGTATTTTACATGCTTAGATAGGATTTTATGTGCCTTATATGTTTATATTTGATTGTGTGATTATATGCCTTATGTGATTCTTCTTATTCTTTGAATCTTATCAATGTATACACGAATCTTAAATCATATTCTAAGGCATTGTGTGCCTAATTCAAGTGATTTCAAACTCCAAAACTCGATTGTTATGCATGGTTTTCAAATTCGTCAAAGTCTGTGTCTTACAACTTGAAACATGCAATGCTGGAAGAGTGGGATGCTTGTATCTCGGGGTGTTCTGTCTAGGCAAGGTATTCGTATAAATCCAAATCAACCGATGGATCTGTCTACCTTACCTGGGAACCCTCGGGATGAGTATCTGCTTATAGGTACGCATGTCTTCAATGAGGTTGTGTTAGACATAACACTTTGATTAGTCAACGTACTCGCTTTGATTTACGAATCAAACGATTACACTCGGAACATATCATTATTATTATGCCAAATTCCCGATTGTCGTTTTCATGTAGTATAACTCCTATTATCCAATTCTCATAAAATATCTTAATGATATTCCAGAATGTCTTCTCGTCAAATCCGTTCACGGACTAGAAACTCTGGCCGTAAGATTGCTGCTATTGTAGCACGTGAAGTTACTGCGGTCATCCCAACTCTACTTACCCATTTGAACCAAAGCAACAATGTTGTTCAAAGCCCAACTGCACCAAACCCTCCCAAAACTTGTACTTACAAACAATTCAGTTCTTGCAACCCTACTAAGTTCAGTGGAACTGAAGGTGCTACCGGATTACTACAGTGGTTTGAAAGCATCGAGAACACTTTCTTGAACAGCGAATGCCCTGAAAATCTAAAAGTCCGGTATGCCACAAGTGTTCTTCAGAAACGCGCACTTACTTGGTGGAACGGAGAGAAACGAACCCGTGGAACTGAAACTGCTCTAGCCTTAACATGGACTGAAGTTAAGGAGCTCATGACTAAAGAGTTCTGCCCAAGAAATGAAGTCCGTAAACTGGAAGCTGAATTTTGGGAGTTAACCCAAGACAGTGGCGAGAACCTCGCATACACTAACCGATTCCACAAACTGAGCCTTTTTGTACCGCACCTTGCTACCCCTACCTCCCGAGCCATCGAGAAATATATTGGTGGACTACCCATGCAGATTCAGGATACGGTGCTAGGAAGGAATCCTTCAACACTAGAAGATGCTATCAGGCTGGCTGCACAGT
The DNA here is from genome assembly GCA_024085815.1 of Flaveria linearis. Taxonomy (NCBI): domain Eukaryota; kingdom Viridiplantae; phylum Streptophyta; class Magnoliopsida; order Asterales; family Asteraceae; genus Flaveria; species Flaveria linearis. The sequence goes on from CM044002.1 coordinate 22,218,421, forward strand.
TAACCGATAATCATGTGAAAGTTGGTTCCTTAACCAGGAAAGGATCGAAGAAGAATACCGATAAACTTCATAACGAAACCGTCAAAACCGACCAACCCGAGCCTTTCAAGAACCAAAAGAGGAAGGCTAATTCTCAAAACTTTGCTGTAATTACCCCTGCTGTGCCAATTAATCAAGTCCCTCCAACTCGTCAACCAGCAGTAAACAACCAATCGCTAATGAAAAAGTCATACGCTGGACCCTATCCGCAGTGTAACAACTGTAGTTATCACCATCCCGCTAACATTCAGTGTCGTCAATGCACAAACTGTGGTCGTTTGGGTCATACATTCAACGTGTGCAGGAGTGCTGCTAAAGCTCCAACTAATGCACCAGTCCACCAACATCCTCCTGCAATTACCCAGGGACGTGCATGCTATCAATGTGGTGATCCGAACCATTTTCGCAACCGATGCCCTCAACTTATCAGCCTAGTTCCTACGGCTCAAGGACGTGCTTTCAACGTTAATGCTCAACAAGCTCAAGCCACCAATGATGTGGTGTTGAATAATTCTTGTCATTGATTTCGTCTTTCCTGATTTAATTCAAGATTTGTAATCGTGATTTCCTTTTGTTACATTGATGTAATTTGAAAATTTCTAAATTTCTAATTGAGATATTTTTCATTTCACTGTTAAGTCGAACTTTGAACCGTTTGCACCGTGGGAGATGCAAGAGTTTGCAAGTCAACCTATGACTAAGGACACTCGAATCTCCTAAATGATTCTAACTCATTAAACCAGGGGTGATTCCCTTACTTTGGTGATGATTCTTTATTCGTTTCAATAAATGGTTTCCAATGATGTGTTTTATGAAATTTCATCCTCTGGATTAGGGTGATTTCCTTATCTCGAGGACTGACTTCAATTATTCACTTTGGAACTTGCATTTCACAAATGACATGATCTCACCAAAATAGGATTGAAACCCGTACTTTGGTGACAAATGTCAATCTTCGATTGTTTTCTTGAAGCTCAATCATCAAGATACGCGTGAAATTCATACCTTGATGATAATATCATTCTTATGGATTGCATTTTCTCAAATGAAACGACCTCGTCAAAGTAGGAGTGAATTCTGGATTTTGATGAGGAAGTCTATCTTATTATATTTTGCTTTTGTAAAAATTCATCGTTAAGATAGGAGTGATTTCCCTTACCTTAATGGTGAGTTATCTCGTCTTATTTCTGAAGATTCTCAGATTGAACTTTTGATTGGTAAGTTAGTGGCCATACCTTGAGAGTACACCATCAAGTTACGGGTGAAAACCATACCTTGATGACTATTCTCATTTCTTGATCATCAACTTACCATGGTTGTAATCAAGTGACGAGACGCATGTATTAACTTGAAGGGTGAAATAATGTTAGTGTTTTGACCTATCAAGCCAAAGCATGATCTCTGAACTTAAACAGAGACCTGATCGTTTTAGGTTGATTTTGATTCCCAACTTGGAACATTTAAATTCTTAAATCGATTTCTTTCCTTTTATTCTCATGTTTTGATTTGATCTAGCTACATCGAACCATTTATTCCTTATTTATCGACTTTCATTGTGAGTTATCATCAAAACCTGATTACGTGATGGTAGTCTTCCTAAACAATCTTTTGTCAAGTAAAGATATTATCTCTGATCGTGATGGTCGCTTCATCTCTCATTTCTGGAAAAGTCTCCAATCAGCTCTCGAAACTCAACTGAATCTTAACACAGCCTATCACCCATAAACCGACGGTCAGACTGAAAGAACGATACAAACCCTCGAGGATATGCTCCGGGCTTGTGTCATTGATTTTAGTGGATCGTGGGATTCTCATCTTCCGTTGATCGAATTCTCTTACAATAACAGTTATCATACCAGCATCCAGATGGCACCATTTGAGGCCTTGTATGGCCGAAAATGTCGATCTCCCATCTGCTGGTCTGAAGTTGGTGAATCACAGATTACTGGTCCGGAATTAATACAAGAAACAACCGACAAAATTCATAAGATCCGTGATAACTTGGTCGCTGCTAGAAATCGTCAAAAGCATTATGCTGACAAAAGACGTAAGCCCATGGAATACAATGTCGGTGATCTCGTACTTCTTAAGGTATCACCTTGGAAGGGAGTGATTCGCTTTGGAAAGAAAGGGAAGCTAGCACCTCGTTACGTGGGTCCATTCAAAGTGCTTGAGCGAATTGGGAAAGTGGCCTACAAGCTTGAACTACCCCAAGAGCTCAGCAATATACATCCGACGATTCATGTTTCAAATCTCCAGAAATGTCTTGCCGATGAAAATCTCCACATTCCACTCGACGAAGTACATATTGATGAATCTATGCACTTTATTGAGAAACCTGTGGAAATTATGGATCGGGAAGTCAAACAACTCAAACGTAGCCGAATACCCATTGTCAAAGTTCGCTGGGAATTTAAACGTGGCCCAGAATTCACCTGGGAACGTGAGGACCAGATGAAGTCCAAGTACCCTCATCTTTTCGATTCAGCCTCCTCGTGATTAAAATTTCGGGACGAAATTTCCTAAAGCAGGGAAGACTGTAACATCGCGTATTTTCGGTGAAAATAATAATAATAATAATAATAATAATAATAATAATAATAATAATAATAATAATAATAATAATAATAATAAAATAATAATAATAATAAAAATAAAAATAATAAAAATAAAATAACAATAATTATAATAATAAAGTCCAGGGGTTAATGTGGTAATATTTAAAACTTAATTTAGAAACTTTAAACACTAAATAATAGACACTTCAAACCTCAGGGGGCCAATATGTAAATTTTTTAAAATCACAGCCACCACCCCCGTCGACCCCTTTCTCCCGTCCGGCCAACTCTCCGGCCACTTCTCCGGCAACCCCCAACCCCCAAAATAAATCGATTTCAATCAAATTAATCATCCCCGACAGGCTCGCGACCAATATTCGAACCTAACCCACCAAAACAATTTAAAAATCAAGATGATTTAGTGCGATCTAGATCCAAAATCCACTTTCGGCCCCTTTACACCACCAAATCGCACTAACACCATATTATAATCAAATTAATCGAACTTAAACACCCATATAAGAACAAATAATCGAATACCACTTTCAATTTCATCCCAAACAAGTTTAAACACCACATTCGATTACCCCCTAAGTCGCGACCTGTAACTCAATTAACAACCCATCTCCGTTCGATTTTAACCATAATTGATAAAGGGCTTTTAATCTCGATCATAATCCAAAGCTTCCTATGAAATTAATTTGAATTCCATCAAGGTCTGCTCACCCAACGATCACCACCTTGACCGCGATCTGTTCTTCGTTGGATCATCTTCAATTCAAACACCATACGGGTAATACTATGCGCACACACACTCGGTTTCATATAAGGGTCAAAAGCCCTAGGATTGTAGATATTATCAGAATCGAATTCATGATCAATTGGGCTGGGATTCGATCTAGGGCTCATATGGGGAATTGCGGTTTGGTGGAGATTGTGTTTAAGATAATATGAAACTGATTCATTTTGCGGTTGTATGCCTTAGTCCACTGGTTCCTGCGCTCCGTGTTCAACAAGAGGTCCCGGGTTCGTCCCCCGGCCACCTCACAATTTTTTTTAAGCTTCTTTTAAGCTTTAAAAATTCCAGAAAAATTCCCAAAAATCATAAAAATGTTTTTACAAACATTAAAAAAATTTTAAACAACTAAATTACTTTTCTGAATTTTATTTTAACATTTTATTTATTTTATTAAATGTTTTAATTAAATGAAAATTACAAATATTACAAAATAATTTCTACGAAAGTGGACTTTTATAATAATTTAATTTATTTAAATTATTATTCGACACTATATTACTTTTAATTTATTCAAATAATATTTATTATTGTTTAAATCGTGATTAAATATAAAAGTTTTATATTTAAATCATTCCAAAAACATTTTCATTTCTTTTAGTTATTTAAATAATTAAATATTTTAATTAATTATCCTATAATTAATTAATAAAAATTAATTATTTGTTTTTCCCACACTTTCACAATAAAACAAATGGTTACGCGTATTGATACGTTTATTTTCAAATTTTAAACATAATCATTTTCAATAAATCTATTTATTTATTTCAAGACATACAATTAGATAATTATTTAAACTACCATTCAAAACCCGATGAAAACCCCAACCTCTTTCCAAATTTTCACATTATTATTATTCTAATTCGAGACACCGTTCCTTAGGATAATCATAAGGAAATCGTTGGTGTTTAACCTATCACGTTCAAAATCCAATCTTATCAATCATGTGAGTATTCATATCCCCTTTTTATATCATTTTTTATTTGAGGGAAATCATGTGATACAATATATTCAATCATGATATTCTATTGTTATTTCATTCTAAATTCAATTCAAGACAGGTTATGTTATTACTTGCAATTATGTGAACATACTATGATAAACTGGATGACAGTAAAACCCTAATTCAATCAATTAATCAATCCTGGTATCAATGGTAGATCTACTGGTTTGGATAACCCACTCCATATGAATAGTCGAGTGGTGATTGTACCAGAGGCAGGAATTAATCTATGGTGTATGTGTGGAGTCTATTATATGCAAGTGTCAAGTCAAGGGGTTGTTATTATGTCGGTTTATCTATATGTTTTGCTATTGCATTATAAGTCTTAATATTACCTTGTGAATTAGATTATTCTCAATCAATCAATCAATCTATATGTATACTCAAAACTGTGATTACTCACCAGCTAATTCGTTAGCTGACTTTATTTTCTCACATGATTTCAGGTTAAGCAAGTTAGTGGACTTCTATATGCTCATATAAGACCCGGACTTAGTCAAAACAAAAAGACAATTACTATTTGTGACTTTAACTGTTGTATTTGTATCTGTTAAATTCATATTATCCTGTAATCTGTATTTAATATTATTTTCACTATTAGACAATCATGAGTTATGAACAATCAATCATTCCCTCGTCCGCTCCGATGATTCCGCCGTCGGTCGGGGTGTGACACATGAGATATATAGTGGAGAAGAACCGAAGGAAGTGGAAGATAAACTATATGACGATATAGAGTTTAGAGCATTTATGCTAGCTTTCCTATCATCATCCTTAAATTTATACTAAAAATACTTTTTTTTCTTTTTTTCAATTAAATAATATTTTTTATACCTTTATCACTATTTTTTTTCTCTCATCCACTTATAACCACTTTAAATATATTTAAAATTTTATGAGGATTGTATCATGTTTCTATAAATATGTGGATTAATAAGTAATTTTTTTCTCCTTTTACAACCATCATCCATAATATAGGGCAGACACTGACATAAAAATAAAAAGCCTACTGAGAACACTTTTATTTTTACTATTGTATTGGGTAAGAATGTAAGATGTATGGGAAAAAGTTATTGAAATGGGAGGAGGTATATTATTTAAGGTAATTATGTAGTAGCTTAATTTTTAATAAAGTTATTGAATTATTTTTGGGTTCTGTTGGTGACACCGTAAGTGTTTTTGGGGATGAACCGGACCTAACCGTCACGGTTCGTCACGGTTAGGTCTAACCGTGAGGGTTTGAAGCCTAAAGGTCACGGCTTGGCCAAACCGTGACACTTTAAGATATTTTTTTTAAAATCAAAAGATCATAGTTTGACCAAACTGTGACACTTTGAGATAAAACTATGACCTTTTGAGATATTTTTTAAATCAAAGGTCATGGTTTGATCAAACCGTGATACTGTGAGGCATACTAAAAAAATATCTTTTATACTAAAAATAATATTTTTTATAATAAAAATAATAAACATTTAATTATATTGTGTAAAAAGAAAATAAAACGTCACGGATATGTACGTGTACAAACCATGACGTTTTAAAGCTACCCTAAACCATCTCTAAATCGATTACGGTCATCTATATAATAATAATAATAATAATAATAATAATAATAATAATAATAATAATAATAATAATAATAATAATAATAATAATAATAATAATAATAATAATAATAATAATATTATACTTAATAAAAATAATAATTATAATAATAATAATGTTTTTTATGTTTTGTTGTGTTTGTTTGGTTGTTTGTAATGGTAATTATATACGATGTTTGTAATTTTGATAATGTTAATTGTATATGTATGAATCAACTTGTTATGTAATGGTATATAATGTTTATGATAATTTCTCTATTCGTTTTTATATATAAGTCGTAACGTCATAAAAACACAAACTCGTAATGTGATAAAATAAAAACACAACCGATGTTTATGATAATATTAATATTTGTTTTTATGGTTTTCGACGAGCCTAAGCGATGAGGATCAAACAGAAAAAATACTCGTAATGTATATAATAAAAATAAACACAAAACACAAATTAACTCTTCACGATTAGGTTCAACCGTATGATAAAATAAAAATAAACACAAACTAGTATGATTAAAAAATTAAATATTATACCCAATATGTCACAGTTTGACCAAACCGTGACATATACACCACCAAAACCATAAAACTAAACAAACAAACAAACAAACAAACGTACCCAGTAAATCCCACGCAAGAGTAGGGTCTGGGAGGGGTAGGTGGTGGCGAGTCTTTCCTCTATCTTGGGAGATAGAGAGTCCTCTTCCGACCAAGACTATAAAACTCATAAAACTCATAAAACTCACTCCCAATAATTAACCCAATCCATTTTCAATAGTTAACCCAATCCCGAGGTGCACACATTCTCTGAAGCCCAAACCGTCACGGTTAGGCCGAACCGTGACTTTAGGCTTCAAACCGTCACGGTTATGCCGAACCGTGATCTTTAGGCTTCAAACCGTCACGATTAGTCCAAACCATGACGGTTAGATCCGGTTTTCTCCTAATTTTCTACGGTGCGCCTAAAAGTTCCGTTATTTTTACTATTAACTTCTTCACTAGCTACGTGACACTAGCTTGTATGATTTAAACCTTTGCTTTTTTAGCATACATCCAAAGAATTTCTACTACCTCAGGTGTTCTTTTAATTTAGGACATGAAAATTATGTAAGATATGTCATAAAATGTGTTTAAAATATAAATAAACTATAGTATTAAGATATAAACTCAACCTAAACCCACCATCTTTAACCATGGTTTAAAAATTGTCTTTGCATCCAAATCTATTTTAACCAATTATATCGAATAATATATCTGTTAAATGTGGCGGGCTGCCGACGCTACAAAACCACTTTCTCAAAATAATACAGAAAAGGATAAAGCAAAACATAACAAAAATGTGAGCATCAATTGCAAATAAGTCCCTGGGATTTTTAATTTTTATAAAGTTCATTTTCGTGTCAAATCAGTCTGCTCCATACATTTGTACCCTTTGGCGCCGTTCTCAATCTTTTCTTTATCTAATTTATTACATTTTAAATTTACAACACCACTTTTAATGACATATTAGATACGATTTGAAGTGCATATCTATATCTATAACCATTTTCCAGGGGTCCAAAATGAACTTGAGGTTTTATTACTTGACCTTTTTAATAGACTTATTAATATCCAAATGAAGTACGTCATATATAAAAGTGATTAACAATGGAACGTTCCAAAGCAAAGATTGGAACAAAGAAACTTAAAATAATAACAAAAGATAAAGAAAAAAGAAAAACAAGCATGTATAATAAAATTTTGAAACACATGCGAACTTAAAAGTAACAAAAATTATGTGGATGGTAGTGATGTCTAAGGAGAGTCAGCTCTTGGTGGGGTTTAAGGGTAAAGTTTTTGGCTGGATCTAGGTATCAATTCAACTCGAAAAAGTTTTATTTCAACATGTTTATAATGCACTGAAAGTTGGTTTAGAAATCACGAAGTTGTTAAAATTTGTCTTAAAATGATTTTCTGTACACTAATGATCAATAGCCAAAGTTGGTTGACACCAACTAAAATTTAGGTAGCAACTTTGGTAGCGGTATCAATTGATGATTGGCAGCAAAACCGATCCTCGAAAGCAACTTGTCTTCGGTATTAAAACTAATCAGTAGCAAAACCATTAGCAGCAAAGTGAACTAATAATTCTATTGATGTAATCATCAATTATCATAAAATTTCATGAAAGGTTGCATTGATTCATTGCACCAGTTTCCCCATATAATTAGAAATCAATTTGGTCGTATATATATATTTTGATATGAAATTCTTAATTGAAATCATATTAATCACTGATCTCTTTCTCAGAGAATTATTCATGTGTACCACCGATATAATTCAATTAGAAAATGTTTACGCTATTTTTCAAAATATATCAAAGTTTTAGCGAATTATAAAATAGAATGAGTTAGTTGTGATAGTTATAGAGTTTTACTTGTGTCATGGCTGTTATATTTATTTGTATGATGTTACAAATAGTTTTTTGCGTTCTTTTGTTGCTTAATGAAATCTGTTTAAAGATTATATCTTTCTTTTACTATTGTTATTTGTCACTCTAAAACTAGCTTGAACCCTTTAAAGTAGTTATTCGCTTTCAAGTGATGAAGGATTAAAATATTCCAATTACTAAAATTTTAAGTAAAACGAAACAGAAATTATTCATATATTTATTTAAAACAAGTTTTTAAGGTAAATATAAACACTATTCTATTCCAACTTTGTTACAAAAATCTCACTCTTGTTATTTATTTATTTATTACTTTTTAGTATGATAAAAGTATTTTAAAATAAACCACCCAAACAACTTGTTTACAGGTATGCATGCATCTATTAAGGTTATGACTGAATTTCAAATTAACTCTATATATTTTCTAAGCATAATAATGATAACATGTTCAAAAGTAATGTGTGGTAAAATTTATAGGCAAGTTGAATGTGTTTGAATCATTAAATTTTGTAGATAAGTTCATTGGGTTGGTGGATGTGGAATCTTGGGCTTTTAAGATTTCTAAACCACAATTATATCGTGGTTTTTTCTTCTTGAAATTGATCTTTCTAAGGGACTACAAGTACAAAACTAGGGACTCCAAAATTAGGAGAAAACGTTTCAATGTTAACTACTTAAGTGGGAGACATGTGTGCCCGGCCAACACACCACTTAATTGGAAGAAAAAGATAATTCCATGTTTCTTTGATAAATCCTATAGTGGGAAACGAGACAAAGTTGTGGTGATTATGACTTATGAGAAGACTAGAAGTCTTAGTGATGGAGAGTCAAAGCATAGAACCGTGATGTGCGTTTGAACGTATGGGCTCCACTCTTAGGGAAAAAAAGGTAAAGAATAACAAAAAAAAACCGTCGATAATTAGCGATAGACATCATAACCAGGCTTTTCAGCCATTTGTAATGGACCAACTTAGGGGCTGTTTGATTACGGTGACTGAGTAAGATCTGACTGAGTCAGAAGCTGACCCAGTTAGAAGTTCTGACTGTGTAAGCATCTGACTGAAACTTGACTGTTTGATTTACTATATGACTGACTCTACTAAGCAACATATACTTGACAACATATACATATATATATCAAATTCACAGCCAAATTCACATCTACATACACAACCAAGATTAAATCCCAAAATATTCCTTCAATCTATACATATATATATATATCCTAATATACACATCTACATACACAACCAAATTCACAGCCAAATTCACAGCCAAATTCGCATCTACATACACAACCAAGATTCAATCTCAAAATCTTCATTCAATCTATACATATACAGATCCTAATATATACATCTACATACACAACCAACACAGCCAAATTCATAGAGAGAATCAAATTTATAAAGCAAAATTCACAGCCAGTGGAGAAAGAAAGAGAGAAAGAAATTCATAGAGAAAAAGTTACTTCCGAGGTTGTGGCCGGTGGTTGTGGGTTTCGAAGTACAGCAGGTTGAAGATGCGCCGGTGGGTTGTGGCCGATGGTTGTGCGCCGGTGGTTGTGGCCGATGGTTGTGGTTGTCGGTGTCGAGGGGGGTTGTCGATGTCGAGGCGGGTTATCACCGAGGGGGGTTGCGGGTCGCCGGTGCTGTGGCTGTCGCCAAGGAAGGTTGCGAGTCGCCGGTGCTGTGGCTGTCGCCGAGGGGGGTTGTCGTCGGTCGCCGAGGAGGGTTGCGGGCCGCCGGTGCTATGGCGTCGCCGGTGCTGTGGCTGTGGGTGTTGTTTCTTCAAGAAGAGAGGCGCGGGGGGGGGGGGGGGGGGTGTGGGATTGGGTCAGCTTCTTAATATTTTAGGTCTGGGTCAGCTAGGGAGACTCGGTCAGCTTAGGGGGAATAGAAATCAAACGGGCTGACCCGCTGACCGAGTCAGCCCAGTCAGCCCAAATCAAACACTGCCTTAGGTTATTGTGTCGCTAATTCACTAGAAAAATACACTATACATAGCAACAAGTACTCACCGTAAATCAATCCCTTTCAAACCTATATATAAACAATAATGGAAAAGGGTGATACCCTCTTTGTTAATTGGTTGATAACTATATACTTGAATTGGTGATCTTGAAATTAAGTATGCCAAAATGGGCATACATATGTATCCTGTTGTCAACATCTTTGAGCGTCAATGATGGTGGTGTGGGAGGTGGTGTTCTTAGATGTTGGAATTAATGGTCTTGGAATTAAAATCAATCAAAGGTTGTATTGAAATTCTCGTCTTTGTATGTAGGAGCCTCACGTGTGCCAGTCTAGCCTTTCTACTTGTTTAGAAGATATGCATTTCATTGGGATGAGTTTCTTTCTAACTCTACAAATTATAATTTATTCACAATTTTTTGAGTAAAAGTAAGTTGGGTATGCACATGATAATGTGTGGTCGTGTATTTATCTATAAGATTTAAAAATGCAATACCAAAATGACTTGTTATTTCAAGGCCTATTAATAACTATTAGTGTAACAATCATCATAAGCATGTATGAAACATCAAAATGACTTGTTATGACCTAATGTAATTTTACATAAATAAATAACTGGTTCAGGAGCATATCACAAGGCCTATTATGGTCATTAGTGTTTCAGTCATCATAAGTATCTCTCTATGCTATGTCTTAATGCGACTTTTTGTAAACCAACTCACGAACAAATTAAAATAACCATTAATGCTATTAGTATACTCATAAGTGTACCTCTAACACCAAAATTACTTATTATGATCGAATATGACTTTGGGTAACCAAAATCACCTCGCTAACACATTACAAGACTCATCAAGGCCTATTAGGTCTACAAGTTATAAAAATATATATGTAAAACCAACCCCAATTATTTTTAGATTCTTTTAATTATAAAAAATATTAAATATTTATCGAATTGTATTATATTAAAGTGTTCAATATAACTTATAAATAATAATATTCAAGTAAAAATCACGGAAAATAAAAAGAAACAAAGTGGGGTTTAATTGTTTAAACTTTATAGGATGGAATAATGGGGGGAAGGCAGCCTAAAGAGACGCCTACTGTTTGTTCATTGTTGGTGCGCATATTATTATTCAATTTATTCTCTCTTTTTTTTTTCTTTCGACGGCGTCGTGTCGCCACTTCCACTTTAGATTTTTATGTGAATTAAAGTATATAAATCTTACAAGTCCGGTTAATAAATGTGAAAATGTATCTTCTAAAACATATTCACATATAAGCTAGTTTAATTATATAATATAACAAAAAGCAACTGAATCAGCAGTATTTTATATATGTACATGCCTAAAGTACAACTTCTTATTGCTATACAAGTTTGTGGCATTTTAAAGAGAAAAGTTCAAATACAAAGTGTATTTTTGCTACAAAGTGTGAGAAGACACAATGAGTCAAAAAAAGACACAATGATTTAAAAAATACACAAAAAAATTATATCTCACAATCAAAATAGAATTTCAAAAAAGTAATTCGGAGCTTTTGCCCCCCTAGCCGTCCTCAATAAGAAAAAAATAAACGAAAAAATAAAAAAAATAAAAAAATTAAAGTTTTTTTATTGTGTCATTTATGAAAGACACAATAACTTCATTGTGTCATTATGAAAGACATAATGACGTCATTGTGTCAATATAAAAGACACAATGACGTCATTGTGTCATATAATGACACAATGAAAAAAATTATTTTTTTATTTTTTTTCTGAAAGAGGACAACGAGATGAACAAAGGCTCCGAAGTGTTTTTTTTAAAATTCGATTTGGATTGTGAGTTATAAATTTTTTTGTGACTTTTTTGCGTCATTGTGTCTTCTCACACTAATCCTGTTGCTGTGAAGACTTGTTAGCAGTGTATCTGTAACCCTAAGTGAAGGTTACAGATCCCGTTGCTTATCTGGTCTTGGATTACCCTAACTTGGGTGTTTTGGGTTGTTTGTGTGGATAATCTGTGGCTGCGAAGGCTCTCTAACAGTGTAATCTGTAACCCTAAGTGAAGGTTACAGACCCTGTTTCTTATCTGCTCTTGGATTACCCTAACTTGGGTGACTTTGGTGAGATCTTTCCATCTTATCACTTCTCTTTTTTGAGTTATTCTTACTTAGGCATCTTTGGCTGGGTTAGGAGTACCAGCATCTGGTTAGTATTCACTGGGTGTTATCCCCTGATTCTGTGTTACGTATTACTGTTTTTGTGCTTATTTAGTTGTGCATCACTGTGTGCCTCTTGATTGTGTGTCTTCATTCCTGCCTGTTATATTTCTTTGTCATTATTGGCTGAAAATTCCTTTTTTTTTAGGGGTTGTCCTAGTGGAATCTATCAGGTAATATAGACAGCAGGTGTCATTATGCTGCCCCGAGATCATGTTCGGTGACGAGAGGTGCGAATACAAGGAAAAAGGATTTTAGATTAAGAGTGGCATCGTGGAATGTAGGAACCCTAACTAGTAAGTTACTAGAGTTAATTGATGTGCTAAGGAAACGTAGGATCCATATAGCGTGTCTCCAGGAGACTAGATGGCGGGGTGAGAGAGCAACAGAGTGTAATACTTATAAACTATGGTATTCAGGGTCTGATGGAACGAAAAATGGAGTAGGGTTTCTAGTTGCTAAGGAACTCCAAGATAATGTAGTGGAGGTAAGAAGATACGATGACAGAATTATGCTGTTAAGAATAGTTATGGGGGATGAAGTAGTGGCAGTAGTTAGTGCGTATGCACCACATGTTAGACTAGGAGAAACAGAAAGAAAAAAGTTCTGGGATAGTTTAGATCACATTATGGGTGACATACCTAGAGACGAAAAAATATACATAGGAGGAGATTTTAATGGGCATATCGGTAAGGATAATGACCACTTCCAGTTGGTGCATGGAGGCTTCGGGTATGGCCTTAGGAATGAAGGCGGTAAGGAGCTTCTTGACTTTGCAGTAGCGCATGACTTAGGAATCATAAATTCGTTTTTTAAGAAAAGAGAATCGCATCTAATCACGTTTAGCAGCGGCGGGAGACACACGCAGATAGACTATTTGTTGACGAGGAGAGAAGATCGTAGCTCGTGGAAGGACTGTAAGACAATCCCAGGAGAGACAGTTGTGACACAACACCATATGTTAGTGGCGGATATACGCGTGAAGAGACAAATTGTCCAACAAAACAAGAGAATTAGACATACGATCAAATGGAGCCAGCTCAAGGACGAAAACATTACCATTTTTAGAGATAAGGTCATACCAATAAACCATCGTGGACCACAGGAAGAAGCAAACCAAAAGTGGGAGGCCATGGCAAATACGCTCATCCAAGCAGCTAAAGAAATGCTTGGAGTTACAACAAAGAGGACAGTCGACCATAAGGAATCTTGGTGGTGGAACGAAAATGTACAGGAGAAGATACGAATTAAACAATAAAGTTTCAAAGAGCTTATACGCTGTAACAATGAGGAAGAACGCCCAGAGCTAAAAGATAAATACAAGGAGGCTAAGAGAGAGGCGAAGAAATCGGTGTCAGAGGCAAAGAACGCAGCGTATGAGATGATGTATAAACGACTAGAGACGAAAGAAGGAGAGCATGACATGTTTAAGTTAGCCAAGGCAAGAGACAGCAGAAGACAAGACCTGAGAATTGTGAAGTTTATAAAGGCTGCGGATGGAAAAGTTTTGGTGAACGACAAGGACATCAAGGGGAGATGGAAAACTTACTTCGATAACCTTTACAATATAAAGAACCCAAATCAACAAGCTGAGATAGATAATACAACCCAAACAACACAACAAAACAATTGCTATTGTAGAAGCATCACAGTAGACGAAGTTACGAGAGCTATGAAGAAAATGGGAAGGGCTAAAGCGGTGGGGCCAGACAACATACCGATTGAAGTGTGGAAATGCCTGGGAGATGAGGGGCTCAAATGGCTAACAGATTTATTCAACACTATCTTTACGACAGGAAAGATGCCAGACCAGTGGAGAACCAGTGTCATAGTCCCTATATATAAGAAAAAAGGAGATGTACAAAGTTGCGAAAATTATAGGGGAATAAATCTATTGAGTCACACGATGAAATTATGGGAAAGAGTTATTGACACGAGAATTAGACGAGAAACTCAGATAGCGTCAAACCAATTTGGATTTATGCCAGGACGCTCTACGACAGAAGTAATACACGCCATAAGGAGGATAATGGAGAAATACAGAGAAAAGAAAAGGGACCTCCATATGGTATTCATCGACCTAGAAAAGGCCTATGACAGCATTTCACGTCAACTAATTTGGGAAAGTCTACGACTTAGAAGGGTACCAGAGAGGTATATCAAAATAATCAAGGATATGTATGATGGGGCAAAAACGTGTGTGCGAGCCCCGATCGGAGACACAGACTCATTCACAGTGGAAGTGGGACTCCACCAAGGATCGGCACTGAGCCCATTTCTCTTCACAATAGTGTTGGATGAGATGACCAAGTCTATACAGCAGCCAGCTCCGTGGTGCATGCTCTTTGCGGATGATATTGTCTTAATATCGGAATCTAAAAGGGTTATTAACGACAAGCTAGAACAGTGGAGAGCGGCACTAGAGCGCAAAGGTTTAAGGATAAGTCGCTCTAAGACAGAATACATGCATTGTAACTTTAGTGGCGAGGCGGAAGAGGACACCCAAATCAGTATTCAGGGTATGGCGGTCCCACAAAAGTCTAGGTTCAAATATCTGGGCTCGTACTTGCAGGAGGACGGAGAGATACACAGCGATGTAGCGCACCGTGTTCAAGCAGGATGGTGCAAGTGGAGAGCAGCATCAGGGATCCTATGTGATAAGAGGTTTCCAGCAAAACTAAAGGGAAAGCTATATCGAGTGGCAGTACGTCCAGCTATGTTATATGGAACAGACTGCTGGGCCATAAAGAAATCGCACGAGAAACAAATAGAGGTAGCGGAAATGCTGATGTTGAGATGGATGTGCGGTCACACAAGACTTGATCGGATAAGAAACGAAGTGTTTCGACAGAAGCTAGAAGTGGCCTGTATCACAGATAAAATACGAGAGGGAAGATTAAGATGGTTTGGGCATGTTAAGAGGAGACCAATGGAGGCACCAGTTAGAGCAGTAGAGAACATCATCTTAGAGGGTAGGATGAGTAGAGGAAGACCTAAATTGACTTGGGATGAGGTAATTAGGCGAGATATGATACACTTGCACCTCTCTGAGCACATGATCGAGGATAGGACTGAGTGGAGGCGTAGAATTAAAATTAAGGACTTCTAGTTCGACCTATAGGCAGGAAGGGTATTTGAAGTCTGGTTGCGGGCCTGATGTCTAAGTAGCCCTTATCTGTCCTTTAACGGTTATTCTACATGCACCTAGGATATATGTATGCTATGTCTTGTATGATTTATTGTGTACTGTAGGCTATGTGTTGTATGATCTATTGTATGATGTCTTGCTATCGATTGGCTTTTTGTATACTGTATGCTATGTGTTGTATGATTTATTGTATGCTGTTTTGCTATCAGTATGGTTTTTGCTATCGAGTCGGGGGTCTCTTTGGAAGCGGTCTCTCTACCTAACAAGATAGAGGAAAGACTCGCCTACACCTACCCTCCCCAGACCCTGCTCTTGACTGGGATATACTGGGTTTGTTTGTTTGTTTGTTTGTTTGTGTCTTCTCACACTTTGTAGCAAAAATACACTTTGTAGAATAACCTCACCCTTACATTAATTACCTTTCCTCTATATTTAGATATTTGGTTTTTAATATTGAAATTAGTTTTGAGAACATTTTGGTTTCTATTTCAATTAATATATAGTTTTGTATATTTTTATTTATATTTTAATATAAATTTTATTTAAATTCAAGTTGGGTGAAATATAGTGTATTTCTGATTTCTTTCATAACAATTTAAAAATGAATCTGGTTAAAATTTGTATATTCTAATTTGTTCCACAACTCCGTGATGCTTATTGAAGTACCAAATACAACATTTGTAAACTTTTCTGTAAACTTATTTCTATAAATATACTGTTCAATGTGCTTTTCATGAATGATTAGATTTTCAAAATTGAACCGTCGCAGCTTTAAGTGTTTCTCTTTTCCCACACAGTGTCATCGTTGTAACACACACTAGTACCGAATTGGTTTGTTAGGGCGGTTATTTTAATTTGTTAGGGCGGTTATTTTAATTTATAGGGCGGTTTCGGTCTGCATTTTATAGGGCGATTTTTTTACATTTTATAGGGCGGTTTTGTAGTTTTGAAATAAATATATTAATTTATTAAATGGATTTTTTCCAGAATAGATTTTTCTACTTTTCATTGTTCCATTTTCAAACTCACCATATAATCTAAAACCATACCATTCAAACTATTGAAATATATTATAAAAGATCAATTTCATTGTACAATAATTCCTTAAACACTTAGTGTTTAGTATACAAAATTCGATTAATAACACAATGATACCTTAAAATACATGGACGCCTACTTAGTGTACATTTTGCTTATAAACTGCGGTGTTAATTGTAAAATCATCTTGTCAATTTCTATTTCTGACATGTAGCTTGTGTCATTCCAAATCTAAAAACAAATAAATAAAAAATATGATTTAATATATAAATAGTTCAATATGTAAATATAAAAACTGATAAAAATAAGCAATATGAAAATATACAAATTAATAAAAATAACTTACTTTCTTAGGAAATTGATGTTGAATATCTTTGACGAACTCATACATATGTTTTATAACCATAAAGTCGCATTCCCAATTTTGTAGTTGTTGCTTACACTGCATAAAAATCACAATTGTTAATGTAGTCTTATCAACAATGAAAAAATATTAATAAGTAATTAAAGACATACGTTAATCATTTCCCATAAATGCAAGCCCAAGAGCTTCATCAATTAAAGACGTAAGAGCATAGGATTTAAAATTCTTTTTTCCTTTTATAGAATCAAGAATATATCTCTTTTGTGTTGAAGGTGAAATGATCAATAGCAACCAATGGGAACTACAAAAAAAGTTATAGATAAATTAAGTATGCTTATGTTTATATGTATAAATAGTGTATAAATAAATATTACCTAGAAAAATGTGGTGCAACAAAAAATGGTTTGTCTATACGAGTGATTCACCATGCATTGACCAACAAGTGTATCTAGGCATAAAATCATGTTTAAACAAATGATACTCTATGTCTTTAATATCCTTAAACCTTTTAAAATTTTTACAAAGTGAACAAGGACAACTAATCGATTCATTTCCCTTATTCACTCGATCAGCTTTGGCCACCATAAGAAAACTTTGAACTCCTTTTGTATATATTGAGCTAGAACGTTCGATCTTATACATCCAAACTTTACGATCCATCTAAAAGTAAAAAATAAACAAATATGATATGAAGTGTATGTATATGATGTAATTCGATGGCTCTAAGACAGTGGATCCTAACTCAAATTTTGAATATTCTATCTCATATGTATATAGTCTAACACTAAAGATTAAATTGTGTGTGTATAGTGACAATCAAATATATGTTCTATCATTAAATTGAATGATTATATATATATATATATGTGTGTGTGTGTGTGTGTGTATACATATATATATATATATGTGTATATATATATAGGTGTGTATGATCTTGATCACTAACAGATTAAAACTTACTAACCTTTTAAAATCTTGAAGAACCTCTTGAACAAACTCTTATTAAAACTTAGTATGATTTTGATCAAATATATGGTGATGATGATTATAAAGACTTGAATCACTAAACAAAACATTATATAAATTATATCACTAATAAACACAATCAACAATAATCAAAATTTAAAAAGAAATTAAAATATAGTAACATATCTTAATATATTTCTCATTTGAGAATAATAAAGATGATGATTAATATAAAATTGTTGAGTAATTGATTGAAGCTACAAGTTTGATAACAGAGAGAGTTTGAGGTTGAAGACGATAATAGTTCCAATATTTTAAAAAGTTAACGTTATTTTGTTTATGTAGCACCTGGGAGACTTTATTAGGGCGGTTTGGCCGTTTGGGGGGAAAACCGCCCTAAAAAATAATAACTAACCGCCCTAACAAATAATATTGATTTTATAGGGCGGTTCATAGACAAGACCGCACTAAAAATCCTAAAACCGCCCTAAAAATGACAAAATAACCGCCCTAACAAATAAACCCATTTTTTGAGGTGAATTCCGTTTGAACCGCCCTAACAAATCAGTTAGGACCGCCCTAACAAACCAGTTCTGTACTAGTGACACGTCTTTCCTATATTTTAAACATTTTTAAACTTTTGAGAACGTCAGTTCTTGTTATGATTTATCGCGGCGCAACGCCCGCGGGCATTTTACTAGTTACAAACAAATATCAATAACTATCGTTTTAATTCCTATGGTTCGGTCGATATATCTTTTAGTCCCTTAGTTTCAACTAGTGAAAGAAATTAACGCCCTCGAATTTTTATATAAAACAAAACTTTTACATAAGCTCATACATTACATATAACAACTCTGTGAAAGAAATTAATGCCCTCGAAATTTTATATAAAACAGAGCTTTTACATAAACTCATACATCACGTATAACAACTGTTGTGCGGTCCGTCTAACTAAACTATATTATATTTATTTTCTTTATGAAAAGAAACTCTGCTTTAGTCTCCCTCCTGCCTCCACAATTATCTTTCCAACTCAAACAACGTGCGTTATTTAATAATAGATTTCTTTAATGGAGATGTATAAACAAACTATTTCATGTTTCAGGAAAATTGATTTATTTTATGCAAATTTTATGTTTTTCTTTTCTTTCAATAATTATAAAATAACGTTCTAAAAGTAAGTTTTAAGTAGCTTAGTTATAGCTCACCTTTGTTTATATCATTATTTTCATCAAGAGAAACACTTATATACTTTCATAGTACTATCAGAAAACACAACGTCAAACATAAATTATTAAACTAGAATAAACTTGTATTGCTGCAAGTTACAGAATCTGCAATCAAGAAATGATGACAATTAGACACAAAAACAAGAACACCACTCTGATCTCATCGGTGTGACAATATTTGCATGATACAGACTTTATGACATAAAAACAGAGAGATTTAAGACTAATAAAAGCATGAGATGAAACCCTAGACAAGTATGACGGAGATGAAGGTGAGAGGATATGAAGATGACCAGAGATGATGATCACAAAGATATATAATTGGTGCTTGTTATTATATGCAACATTCCTGATGAAGAGTGTGCAATCTCAAACATATGATGAACCATGGACTCTCTTTCATCTTTTTTAGCCTCTCCCACGTATTAAGGAGTCTAAATTTGTTTTCCATTGATACATATCGTTTCCTATTTTATCGTTTGAGTTAGTTAGGCTATTTTTATATATATCCATGCACTGTAAAGGAACTCAATCAATTCGAATCACAATTTCTCAACAATCAACATGGTAATCAGAGTCAAACCTTCATGCCCATCAAGTCTTTATGCCTAGCATACTCAGCCCAGTAATCAAGTGTAACATGCAAAACATATAACACAAAATAACAAAATTATTTGAAATTGAAATACTAAAAATGATTCGGATTTGTATTAGTGGAAGCTAGAAACCTTAGCTTAGATAACCCTCCTTCGGCCAACCAAATGGAGAAGACGAACAAAGCCTGTTCGAAGAAAACAATACGTTTATTTTTATTCAATAATTCTTGCCCTTCCAACCTTTGATTACAATACTTTAAATAGAAAAACTAAAGAAATAAATATAGGGTATAATCCCAACAATTAAGGAAAAGATAAACATTCAAAAATAAAAACAATACTCAAAATAAAAAATGGTTGGATGGGTTCTTGATAGCTAGTTGGCAGCCCAATACTAGCCACGGGTTCTTGATGGTCCGATGTTATTATGAATGAGCCCGGGTGGTTCTTCTAATGTACTAGGATCCGTATCATCCTCCCCCTCTAAAAAGGGACTCGTCCTCGAGTCATCTTCCTCGTCCGCCACATAAGGAGAAAGATCAGCAACGTTAAAAGTGGCAGACACCTTGTAATGCCCGGGAAGATCAATTTTGTAAGCGTTGTCATTGATGCGCTTAAGAACGCGAAAAGGACCGTCAGCTCGCGGATGTAACTTGCCAAACCGCCCTTGGGGAAACCTTTCACGACGTAAATATACCCAAACTAAATCACCTTCATTGAAAACCACCTTCTTGCGATGCTGATTAACGCGTGATTGGTACTGTAAGTTGTGCTTCACAATTTGTTCCCGAACCTGTTCATGTAGTAACTTGATCTGATTTGCTTGCTCATCACCTTCGGCACTAAAATACTCGAGTTCTGGAAACGGTGCTAAGTCAAGTGGGGTAAAAGGGTTTCTCCCGTAAACAACCAAAAATGGGCTTCGACCAGTGGCACTATGATTCGATCGATTATAAGCAAACTCAGCTTGAGGTAACACAAGATCCCACTGTTTAGGATTATTACCGACAAGGCTTCGAAGTAAATTACCCAAGCTACGATTAGTTACCTCGGTTTGACCATCAGTTTGAGGATGGTGTGAACTACTGAATTGTAACTTGGCTCCCAAACGCTTCCACAAAGTGCGCCAAAAATGACTAACAAATTTCACGTCCCGGTCAGATGTAATGGTTTTTGGGACGCCATGCAAACGAACAATCTCCGCAAAATAGAGACGGGCGACTTGTGAGGCATCATAAGTCTTAACACATGGAATAAAATGCGCCATCTTCGAAAATCGATCCACCACAACCATAATAGAATCCTTTTTACGCTGAGTTAACGGAAGACCCAACACAAAGTCAAGACTTACATCCTCCCAGGGACGAACGGGTGCGGGTAGGGGAGTGTAAAGTCCGTGGTTAGTATGACGAGTTTTTGCCAAATAACACACACGGCAACGCTTCAAAATTTTCGAAACTTCCTTCGAAATCTTCGGCCAATAAAACCGATCTTGGACAAGTGCAACAGTTTTCTCACGACCAAAATGTCCGGACAAAGCTCCTTGGTGACACTCTAACACAATAGCCTCCTTAAAAGATGACAAAGGAACACACAACCGACTCCCTTTATATAATAATCCATGTTTCTGAACAAAGCATTTATAAGGAGCATCTTTTATTTTTTTTCACACTTCATGGAACTCAGGATCATCTTGATAAAGATTAGAAAATGAACTAAAACCCACCACTTCAAAAGCTACGGCTGTAACTAGAGCAGGGCGGCGGCTCAAGGCGTCGGCCACGGAGTTGGCGGACCCTGCCTTGTGGCGAATAACGAAGGTGAAATCCTGCAAAGTCTCGACCCACTTAGCATGTCTTGGGTTTAATTTTGCTTGCCCTTGAATAAATTTGAGCGCTTGATGATCCGAATATAGAATAAATTCACCGGGAAGTAAGTAATGTCGCCAATATTCAAGGCTCCGAACTATGGCATAAAATTCTTTGTCGTATGTACTATATCGTCGCCTTGTGTCACTTAGCTTTTCACTAAAAAAAGCAATTGGACGATGTTGTTGGCTCAACACACCTCCAATGCCTAACCCCGACGCATCACATTCAACTTGAAATACATGGTTAAAATTGGGTAGGGCGAGGACAGGGGCCTGAGTAACTGCTGATTTCAGGGTCTCGAACGCGGATTGAGCTTGAGACGACCAATTGAACTTACTACTTTTCAAACACTCTGTAATTGGTGCGACGATAGTACTAAAATTTTTATGAACCGACGGTAGAAAGACGCGAGTCCATGAAAACTTCTAATATCGTGTAGCGAATTTGGTGCGGGCCACGTGGTTATGGCAGAGACTTTGGACTCGTCCATCCGGATTCCATGAGCTGAAACAAGATAGCCCAAAAATATTACTTCTGATGTCAAAAATTGACACTTCTTTCCATTTGCATAAAGCTTTTGATCTCGTAGAACCATGAAAATATCCCGAAGGATAATTAAATGTTGTGCCACATCAGAGCTATAAACCAAAATGTCGTCGAAATAAACGACGACACAACGTCCAATAAAAGGTTTGAATATATGATTCATCAGTCGCATGAATGTGCTCTGGGCGTTTGATAAGCCAAAGGGCATAACCATCCACTAGTATAAACCGTCCCTTGTTTTAAAAGCCGTCTTCCATTCATCACCGGACGCATGCGTATTTGGTGATAACCACTACGCAAATCAATTTTAGAAAAGATTTTTGCACCATATAAATGATCTAACAAATCATCAAACCTCGGAATAGGAAACTTGTATTTGATTGTGATTTTATAAACTGCCCGACTATCAACACACATACGGAAAGTGCCATTTGGTTTGGGTACTAAAAGAGCGGGAACCGCGCATGGACTCATGCTTTCCCGAATAAGACCTTTTTCCAAAAGTTCAGTAACTTGTCGTTGTAACTCGCCAAACTCCTTCGGGTTCATTCGATAGGCCGGTTTGTTTGGTATGCTCGCACCCGGCAGGAAATCAATGCAATGTTGAATATCCCGAACAAGAGGGAGACCTGCAGGAATATCATCAGGAAAGACATCTTGGAATCCCGATAAAAGAGGCTGTACCCCCAGTGGCACATTCGGGACTGCGGGATTTTCTTTGGCAATTAATAAACCAAAGATAATTGCGCCGGTTGAGATTAGGTAAGACTTGAGAATTCTGACTTTGTGACGAGCATGGATTCTGGACTCTCCTGCCTAGGATCACATGGTGCTAAGGTAATATTAACCCCATCTTTTTTGAATGTATATGTATTCCGGAAGCCATCATGTTTTGCACGCCGATCATATTGCCACGGGCGACCCAATAGGATGTGACAAGCATCCATAGGGAGGACCTCGCACCAAATCTTGTCCGAATATTTGTTCCCAATTGAAAACTGCACCAAACAACGATGAGTAACTTTAATGATATTTCCCTTTTTAAGCCAAGTGAGTTGGTATGGTTCCGGGTGATCATGGATTGGAAACTTAAGCTTCTCGACCATGGAGTTAGAAACGATATTCTCACAACTTCCTCCATCAATTATAACCGTACAAACTCTTCCTTGTGACGTACATTTGGTACGAAAAATGTTGTTTCGAAGCCATGAAGTGTCATCACTTATATCCGCCATAGTGGTGTTTAAAATTCGTCGAATAACAAGAGCCTCACCACGATCCGGATAAATAATTTCTGAAGGTGTGTCCTTGTCATCTTCGACCTCGGTATCATAGGTTGGTATCGTGTCGTCAACTAGAGCAATTACCTGTTTATTTGGGCAGTCCCGCTTTAAGTGTCCGAGGCCTTGACATTTGAAACAACGAAGTGCATTAGAACTTGAACCGGATGAGGCAACCTGAACAAGTGGATCGGCTTTGATTGGGCCGGTTCTAGTGGGGGTGGTTGAAACAGCCGGTGGACGGCCTGCAAAATGCGGCGGCACCGGTCGTTTGCTTTGTCGCCAACTGTTTTTCTACCCGCTTTGCCAACCTGCACACATCAGAAAAGGACCAATATTGTTGCAACATTACCACGTCCGATATTTCCGGTCGTAGTACTCCCAAAAAACAGGCTATAACCTGCTCCTCGTCTTCCTCAATTCCACATCTCATACGTAGCCTTTCAAATTCCATTATGACTTCTTCAACAGAAAGCAAATCTTTTTTAAGTTGTGGTATTCTAAAAAAGAATCTTGCTTGTGATTAACTGGTAGAAATTTTGAAAGCATTAAACGCTTCATCTTGTCCCACGTTTCTACTTTACGTTTACCGTCCCGATAACGTTGTTTTTGCACGTCTTCCCACCATAACGAAGCATATTTGCGTAAACGAATAGCGACAAGTTTTACCTTTATATTTTCTGGGATTTGTCGGAGATCAAAGATGCGCTCAACAGTTTGAAGCCAATCAACGAAATCGTCAGGTTGCATGCGGCCTTCAACTTCTGGAATTTGTGTTCGAATTCCCAATGATCGTAAAGGATCCGCTGGAGGTGGTGGTGGTGATTGACAACGACGTGGCCTTCGTGCAAAAACGTTGTAATCGTCTTCATCATCCCAAACAATGGACTCCGTGGCAGAATTATCTTCCGTTACGAATTGATTTAGTTCGAGCTCACGAACCCGTTGTTGTAGTCGTTCAATCTAAACAACGTCTCGTGGGTCACGCTGTGCAAAACCGTTGCCTCCGGCGGCGTATCGACGGTGATGACGACGATCTCCCTCACGTCCTGACATCCTGAGTAACCTGGTGCTGCTGATACCACTTGATACGGATTCGTATTAGTGGAAGCTAGAAACCTTAGCTTAGATAACCCTCCTTCGGCCAACCGAATGGAGAAGACGAACAAAGCCTGTTCGAAGAAAACAATACGTTTATTTTTATTTAATAATTCTTGCCCTTCCAACCTTTGATTACAATACTTTAAATAGAAAAACTAAAGAAATAAATATAGGGTATAATCCCAACAATTAAGGAAAAGATAAACATTCAAAAATAAAAACAATACTCAAAATAAAAAATGGTTGGATGGGTTCTTGATAGCTAGTTGGCAGCCCAATACTAGCCACGGGTTCTTGATGGTCCGATGTTATTATGAATGAGCCCGGGTGGTTCTTCTAATGTACTAGGATCCGTATCAAAAAATATAATGTGTTTGTGATTCAAATGACCACTTGTATTATTCAACAAGTACTGTAGTCTATTAGGGCCATTCAACGAATAAGGTAACAAGTAAAGGCATTTTAATGGTTTTAGACATGTTGATTGACTAATCAAATGAGGGAGTTACAATCATAAAATAATATTTTATTATTATAGACGTATAGACTCGGATTGTACCATACGTGGTTCAAACGAACATAGGTCGGGCTATAAAAATCACAAACACTTAAACTGAAATAGAAACAACTTGTAAAACTTTTAGAGTTAAATTGATGATATTAATATTTTGAAGAAATATAGCCATTTTTTTTATCAAAACTCAATGAGTAAAACAGAATTTAACTTAAAGATTGAATGTTTATTTTGTGGCCCACAACGGATATAAGTGGTGCCTTGGTGGGGTAGTTTTTTCGGAGCTTCGCGTTTGTGTGTACTCCATTAGCGATGGTGCATGACTGCTGCATACCTCAGAGTTCAGACCAATTGCCAACGGCCCACTATATCCCATGATGAAAATTTGAATTTGATCCAACCCTAGTTATCTTAGTCTTGGGCTCTTGGGCTTGTTATGATGTTTATATGGAGTTAGCTTGCATTTTTGTTATATCAACTGTGTATGGGCCTTTGTACGAGGGTAGATGCTGAGTATACCGCTAACCGCTGTATACGACCCTCTGTTTGGTTTTTGTGTCTTTTTGGTTTCTGGAATTATCTTTAGTAAACCCATGTATTATACGGATTGATTAAATAAAATATCAAATATAATAAAGGTTATTAATTATAAAATGATATACCTTAACATGATATGCTTGAAACTATGTATAAGTAATAACTATAAGTAATAAAATAATAATATGAACTTTTAAATTTTTTTTGTTTTTTCTAAAAATAAATTAAACATTTTGGTTTGCTTTAAAATTTTTATTACTATAACTTCATATTTTAATTATTTTTTGTTTTATAAAAAATTTACTTTAAAAAAACCAATTGTAAAATATTACGTAAAATATTTTGATTTTTTAGAAAAAAAACTTTTTATAAAAAACTATATCTATAGAAATAACAGTATTAAAAAGTTATCTTTCTTAATTAAAAAAGCTAAGTATAATATAAAAATAAATAAGTAATATTATTAGTAATTAATGTGATTATTTAATAGGAGAGAGAAGCATGAAAAGTTTAATTAGAATGAATATAATGCTGATACGTGACACTTATATTTTTACCTATTTATTAGAGTAGAAAGATAAAGGATCGTGCCTGATGTGGTTGAATCTTAGTTGGTCGATGCTTCTTCCATAATAATACATCATGCTTAGGTTAGTCGAAACCTTGGACCTGTACACGAGTGACGAGTCAGTTAACATCAATCAAAACACATCCCGATATCTTTTCGTTATATTACCTTTTTATTTCTTAATTACACGAAACGAACTAAACTTTTTTACTTTGTACTTCCCACATCTCGAAGCAGGAAAAAGAAAGATGCACAAAACTTCCTTTTAAACTTATATGAAATTAAGCGCATATATATATATATATATATATATATATATATATATATACATACATATATATATATATATATATATATATATATATACATACATACATATATATATATATATATATATATATATATATATATACATACATACATACATACATACATATATATATATATATATATATATATATATATATATATATATATATATATATATATATATATATATATATATATCCCTATATATAGGGGATGGATCAAATGAAAACCATGTTTATAATTGAAAACCGTGAAAACCACCACTATCCAATCACATAATTTATAATTGATTTAATTTTTTAGTTGTTTAAAGTATATTTAAGTAAATTTTAACCTTATTTTTTGAGGTCATTATTTATTTTTTAATTTAAACTCCAAGGTTGACGATGATAACGAATCGAGGTACGTATACGTAACTTCTATGAGTTAGATGTACGTAACTCTTAGTTGTACACTTGGTAACACGTACTTACAAAAACATAACCCTTACATATGTGTAACTATTAGTTATACACTTTGTAATACGTACTTACATATATGTAACCCCTGGTTTTTACGGTTTTCAATTATAAACATGGTTTTCATTTGATCCCTCCCCTATATATAGGGGAGGGATCAAATGAAAACCATGTTTATAATTGAAAACCGTGAAAACCACCACTATCCAATCACATAATTTATAATTGATTTAATTTTTTAGTTGTTTAAAGTATATTTAAGTAAATTTTAACCTTATATATATATATATATATATATATATATATATATATATATATATATATATATATATAGGAGAGGGATCAAATGAAAACCATTATTTTAAGAGAAAACCAAGAAAACCACAATCCACCAATCATATTATTTAAAGTTATTTCTAATTAATTTTTATTTAAAGGTCTTTTATGTAAATTTACACACTAATATTTATGGTAATTATTTCATGCTTACTCTAATCCCTTCAAAGTTAAGTTACGTTAATTCTTTGCCGCACACATTGAAATCGGAATCATCATTTCCTGCAAAAAAAATTCTTGATTCATATGTGTGTGTTGTTAGCATAGTTGTCAATCATTCATTGGTTTATATTCTAGTGGTGGGTTAATATATTATTAGGAAAAAGAAGTGTAGTGGTAGTTGTTGTGAAATTTCAACTTCAACTTTTGTTTAGTTTAAGTTTGGACTTCATTACTTTAGTTTATTATTAGGAATTATTTCATTTGTTTAAACCATTTAAATACAGTAGCATATTTCGAAGTTGAAATTTTTAAGTTTAATTTATTATTTACTTTCAGTATAGTTTTGAAGTTTAGTTTTATTATCTAACAATATTCAAATACTCAAGTTTTTATAATATTAAAGTGACAACAATGATCTGAAGATGTTCGTCATAAAATAATGTCACACTCTAATATGGGGCTAGATGAATATGATAACGATGCATCAAAGAAGATGGTGCATCAAATATGAAGACGAATCAAGAAATTATCAAAGCATATGGTTTTGAATAGGAAGGACCTGACAAGCATGAAGAACACAATGAACAAGACAAATACTACTGTCACATACACGTAACACTACTGTTACATATACGTAACACTGCTGTTACATATACGTAACACTGCTTTTACATATACGTAATACTGTTGTTACATATACGTAACACTGCTTTTACATATACGTAACACTGCTGTTACATATACGTAACACTGCCATTACATATATGCCACACTATTTGTTTATTTAAGTTTTTCTTATGTTTGGTAACATTTCACTTGCATCTTTATTGATTGTAACCTAATTTCATGTAATTGCTCTAATAAAAATATGCATTTCACGTCATGTATATCTTTTATTGCACATATGTATTTCACGTATTTGTTGAAAATGAGTTACATATATGTAACAGTATAAGTTACATAGCTCTTTTCAATTTTTAGATTCTACTGTTTTTTAACTGTTACGTATATGTAACTTAGCATATTCAAATATGTATAACACAACTTCTTTTAATTATAGCTAGGAGAGAAAATTAAATTAGGAGAGAGAAACGAAATTATGGAAAGTTAATAGATTTTTTTGTTTAGACTAAAATGCCCTTTGTATTTAAAACTTGTCTTATTAACTTCAAAATAATTACAATCATGCCACTATTGATATTAGCCATTGATTAAATGTGATCATTGATTAGATCTTGGTTTTTATGGTTTTTAATTATAATGTGGTTTTTAATAGAACCCTCCCCTATATATATATATATATATATATATATATATATATATATATATATATATATATATATATATATATATATATATATATATATATATATATATATAGAGGGGCATTCTAATAAAAACCATAAAAATGTCAAGAACCACTTACAACCATTCATTTTTTCTATGATTTTAATTATTAATTAAATTGTTATTAATTCCCAAGGGTAATTCAGTCCTTTACTAAAATCCCTCATGTTAGTGGGTTTAGGAAGTTATTAAACGGTTATAAGGCATAAAAAATGATCCATTTGTGTTTCGATTTGGATCCGGAAGTCCATAGTTGTGTACGAATATTAAAGTTAGTGTATTTATTCTGATTTAATTATTTGTTAATTGCATAAACCCATATATTTGTCGTCATTCTTGGTTATGGTTAAATTTAGAATGTATTTTTACTACCAATTGGTTTAATAAACAATATAATAATTTTACTCTTTAAACTTGCCTCTATTTTATAACAATAAACAAAATGACACGAATTTGTGCATCATCTATTTATGACATTTGCTTTTTACACTCGTTAATAACAATACACGAACCATGTTTTATATTCGTTGTCACTATTGATTGTAGGATTCTATGTGCCCAAGACACGTAGAATATTGATCTGGTTAGTACGTTATGATCCAGGTCGGGTTATACCCAATAACAAGCTTAGCGAACACCAATTAACATTTAATTGATGATATAATCATGCAATTAAATATTTACACCAATTTAGAAAATGAGTTTTCTAAATAAGTTGCATATGAGAGGGAACAACTTATTAGGATATTTTATTCAATAATATTATTTGAAGTGTTATTTAAATAAGTTAAATAACACCATGTAATAATGAGAAATTATAACTTATAAGTTAAATGGTTAATCTTATAACTTATATATATAACTTGTACATACAATTAAATGGTTATATGTATGTCTAGTTGCAAAACCAATTTTAATTGTGTGTGTTTTGTTTAAAGGGGGAAAACCCCTTTTGAATTCTTTTTAGCCGTCCCCCCTATTATTCTCATTGGACCATTTTTGCCTTGAAAAGAACACACACATTAAGTAGTCTTGGTAACATCTTTTCTCACTCAATTCTCATTACATGCAAAACACAAAATACTCTCTCCTTTTTTCTCTCTAACTCACGGAAACAAGCAGCAGCATTAGAGGGTTTTTTGAAGAACATTTTGTGTTGATTTGGTGGTGATTCTTCCTAACAAGAAGGGGTTTTCAAGGAGGCTTGGGGTATACAAGCTTGAGGGCTTCTAATCTTGAAGTCTAGGCCAATTTTCAGCAACATATATCTCCCTTTTTCTGTCAGTTTTTCAGCTGGAGGAGAAGGCATCTTGGCAGCCCATTGTGGTTGCCATATTATGTTGTTTATTGCTTATACATAGCTTGCTTATTCACATATAAGATCCCCTTTGTTATTGGGTTTGTTTTCATCTTAAAATATCATATAGAACATGAAATTTTCAGCTTATAAACAATGTTATAATACTAAACTTCCGCTGCGTTTTTCAGAAAGTTTAAATGGTTAAACTTGTTTTGTGTTCTATCAAATCCAACAATGGCATCTAGAGCCGGTTATGTGGATAGCTAGCTTGTATGGTCTTTTAAAATTTGTTTTATGGACTTTAAAACCCCATTAGGGGCTGCTATGTTCTTGTATGTTGAAACCCCAAACTTTCAAGGTCATTCACACATGCTTGTGATTAAACCTTGAAAGATATATATGATGATATGTACATCGTTTGGACAATGTTTAAAACCCGAAATTTCAGTTTATGTTGGCTGAAATTTCATGGTTTTAAGTGGGGTTTCATTATATGTTTGGATGATATGATCATTGGTTGTTAGTGTGCATAACCTAACATTTGGCCTTGTGTTTTAGGATGAATGCAATGGTTGTTTTGGTTTATTCAATGGGGTTGTATATTAATTTATTTATGCTTTGTATAAAAGATGTAATTTATTTATTATTGGGTTGTAATAAATAGATTAGGTGTATTTTCATTTTACTAGATATCATGTATTAGGACTTTATATCTTGTAATATGAAGACATATGCCTTGGAAGCACAAAGGAAAGACACAAGAGAAACATGGAGCATTTTGAATGCGGTTTCAAGTGGGAGGTTTTTGGAAGCTTTCTATGTGTTTTTGTTATGTCCTTAGAAAAGACCAAATGACAACACTTGTGATGGCAAACAAGTGTTGTCAACATAATAGCTATGGTTATGCACATATGGTTGAATGTTTGTTATTTGATTGTATGGTTGATATTTTGACATGCATTACAAACTAATTAACAAACTTAACAAGCTAAAAATGATGGTTCTTAATCATTAAAAGTTAATAAAAGGTTATTAAAATGATTTAATGATTTTAAATATTAAA
Organism: Flaveria linearis; assembly: GCA_024085815.1. Taxonomy (NCBI): domain Eukaryota; kingdom Viridiplantae; phylum Streptophyta; class Magnoliopsida; order Asterales; family Asteraceae; genus Flaveria; species Flaveria linearis. The sequence continues at coordinate 22,249,754 of CM044002.1, forward strand.
ATAAGTTTTAATCAAAGGATCATAGGGTACCTTGTATTTGAAAGCATGCAAATACAAGTACATAGAGTTTTCTAAACTAGAATTATGAAACCTCTAAATATTCAAAATAAAAACAAGATCAACACCGTCCTTTTACACAACACTTAAGTCACTTGGAAACTCTTAGTGGGATAAAGGTCACCTAATCATTTTGAGGGAACTTATGGCTTAAGGTGAGAATGCCATATTCGTGGGATAAAGGTCACCTAACCACTCATTTTGGCAAACTCACACGTGTGTGTAAGTAGGATGTCTTGATTTGCAAACCATGTTAAATGGATCACCTACAATATGGTTTCCAAATGGTGTTGATGGGATTAACATGCCGACTTCACATATGATGTTTTAAGTCGATCCCATACCTCTAGAAGTCGCAAATGGTTGCAACCGTCAATCGTTGACCACCTTATTAATTTAAATCGTGGGATAAAGGTCACCTAACCATAATTTAAATGTAATGTTGGGTTCTAGATTTTAATATAAAAATGACCTTAAAAGGCATTAATTATTAAAAATAGCAATATCAGAAGCTCTTTGTTAAATTTTGTAGATGGCCACCAATAATGATAATCATGATAACTCTCCGCGTCCACCCAATCATTACGAGCGATCCTCCAAAAGGAACGTCTAAATCATAACAATTTCATTGATTGGTATCGAAACTTGAGAATCGTTCTCAAGCAAGAGAGAAGATCATATGTTTTAGACGACCCTATCCTCGATCAACCTACTGAGGATGATGAGGAGGCCTACAACGATTGGCTGAAGTACACTGAGGACTCCGTCCAAGTGTCTTGTCTCATGCTAGCGAGCATGACTCCGGATCTCCAAAAGGAGTATGAACATCACGGAGCTTACGACATGATAACCCAGCTGAAGGAAACGTTCCAACAGCAAGCAAGGGTTGAGCGCTTTGAAACGGTTCGAGCACTCCATGCATGTCGTATGGACGATAACCAATCTGTTTCATCTTATGTACTTAAGATGAAAAGTCATATTGACCGCCTCGAGAGGCTTAATTGTCCCGTCTCGAAGGAATTGGCCACAGATTTGATCCTAAATGGCCTTACCAAGAAGTTCGAGACATTCGTGTTGAACTACAATATGAATGCTTGGGACAAGAGCATTGGTGAGCTTCACTTAATGCTCAAAACAGCCGAGGCGGCCATGGGTAAAAGGGTTTTACCCGTTCTCACCATCAATGAAGGTGGGAACAATAAAAGGCCTCATCCCGCAAAAGTTGCCAAGGGTAAGGGACCCATTTGGGGAAAGGGGAAAGGGGTGGCAAGGGTGCTACCCAAACCTCAAGAGAAGAAGTAGAAGGTTGCTACTAATGACCCATGCTTCAAGTGTGGGGAGATTGGACATTGGGCAAGAAATTGTCCTGTCCATCTCCAAGAGTTGAAAGCAAAAAGGGATGCCGGGCAGACCTCAGGTACAATATACATGATTCATATTGATCTTAATGTTACATCTTCTAACATATGGGTATTGGATACCGGATGTGGAATTCATATTTGCAATTTGTTGTAGGGGTTCACAAGAAGTAGGGACTTCAAACAAGGGGATGTTAGTCTCTTCATGGGCAATGGAACCAAAGTCCAAGTTGAAGCTCGTGGGGACTACATCCTAAAACTTCCAAGTGGCTTGGATGTTATTTTGAAGAATGTTTTGTATGCTCCTAGTTTGACTAGGAACATTATTTCTGTATCCTAATTACGACATTATGATTATGTATTATCTTTTGTTGAAAATGATATTCATGTTCCTTTAAATGATATGTTCTATTTTAAAGCTATTCCCATCAATGGTATTTATGAATTGGTTCATAAAAATACGTTAAATAGTTCATTGTACCATACTGACACCAAGAAACTCAAATGGATTTGAGTGATACCTATCTTTGGCATTGTCGTCTTGATCATATAAACAAGAAACGTATACAAACACTTCAAAAGAATGGTCTTTTAAAAACAAATGAATGTGATTCATTTGATGTTTATGAATCTTGTTTACAAGGTAAAATGACTAAGGCATCCTTTAGTGGAACTAACGAAAGGGCAAAAGATTTATTAGGAATCATACATTCGGATGTATGTGGTCCTTTTAAGCCAATGACTAGGAATGGTGAAAGATACTTCATTACCTTTACCGACGATTATAGTCGCTATGGGTATGTGTACTTATTAAGACACAAAGATGAAGCTTTTGAAATGTTCAAAATCTTCAAGAATGAAGTAGAAAATCAACTCAACAAGTCAATCAAAGTTCTCCGTACCGATAGAGGAGGTGAATACCTAAGTGATGCTTTTCAAGATCATCTTAGGAGTTGTGGGATTGTCTCACAACTCACTCCACCTGGAACAGCACAACATAATGGTGTGTCTGAGAGGAGGAATCGAACCTTATTGGATATGGTCCAATCTATGATGGCTAGAAGCACATTGCCTCTATCATTTTGGGGTTTCGCTTTGCTTTCCGCGGCCCGTATTCTAAATATGGCCCCAACCAAAAAGGTGGAAAGGACACCTTTTGAGATATGGCATGGAAGAGTTCCATCCCTATCATACTTAAGGGTCTGGGGTTGTGAGGCTTATGTTAAGACTCCCACCCCAAACAAATTGGAAGTCCGATCCACCAAGTGTATCTTTGTTGGATATCCTAGAGATTCTATGGGATATTATTTCTATGATCCACTGGAACAAAAAGTGTTTGTTGCCAGAAAGGGTGAGTTCTTAGAAGCAAAGTTCCTTATGGAAGGAACTAGCAGTAGAACAGTGGATCTTGAGGAGGATCAAGAACCACAACCCGATGCACGTTTGGTTGAAACTAGCACTCAACATGAGGATGTTGAGGATGATCAGGGGATGATCAATACACACAAGACGTTCGCAGAAGTGGTAGAACTAGTAATCCACCTGAAAGATACGGATTTTTCATGGATGGATGCTATGTGGTAGATTCAGATTAACCAACCACATACCATAATGCAATTTCCAATTCGGATTGTGACAAATGGCTTGAAGCCATGAACGTTGAGATGCAATCCATGTATGACAATCAAGTTTGGGAACTTGTTGTACCACCTCTTAATTCCAAGGTAGTTGGAAGTAAGTGGGTTTTCAAGAAGAAAACCGATATGCATGGAAACTTGGATACTTATAAGGCTAGACTTGTAGCAAAAGGTTTTACTCAAACTCAAGGGATTGATTATGATGAAACCTTCTCACCTGTTGCGATGCTAAAGTCTATAAGGATAATGTTTGTCATAGCTGCTCATTATGATTATGAGATTTGGCAAATGGATGTCAAAACCGCTTTCCTAAATGGATATCTTGAGGAAGATGTCTATATGGTTCAGCCTGAAGGTTTTGTCAATCCAAAACATCTTAATAAAGTATGCAAGTTAAAGAAATCAATCTATGGATTAAAACAAGTATCGAGAAGCTGGAATCATCGTTTTGATGAGGAGGTAAAGAAATTTGGCTTCATCAAAAACGCTGATGAGGCTTGTGTGTATAAGAAGGCTAGTGGGAGCACGATAACTTTCCTAGTATTGTATGTTGATGACATATTACTATTTGGAAATGACATTCCAACCTTGGAAGGTGTAAAAACCTGGCATGGAAGTTGTTTTTCCATTAAGGATCTTGGTGAAGCCGCCTATATTCTGAGAATAAAGATCAACAGGGATAGATCAAGGCGGTTGATTGGTTTAAATCAAAGTGCATACATAGATAAAATATTAAAAAGGTTCAAGATGGAAAACTCTAAGAAAGGTACGGTACCTATTCAAAGAGGAACGATATGAGTACGACTCAATGTCCAAACTCAAAGGATGAGCAAGATAAAATGAAGGCAATCCTATACGCATCTGCTATTGGATCCATCATGTATGCAATGATATGCACTCGACCGGACATGTCATGCGCCTTAAGCATGACAAGCCGATACCGGCAAAATCCTGGAAACAGTCATTGGATGGCTGTTAAGAACATACTTAAGTACCTAAGGAGGACAATAGATATGTTCCTAATCTATGGATCTGGTAATGAGGAACTCGTTGTAAAAGGTTACACGGATGCGAGTTTACAAACCGATCGTGACGATTAACGGTTGTGGTGGATCTATCAACTACAGAATCAGAATACGTCGCCGCCTCATTGGCAGCTCAAGAAGCTGCATGGTTGAAGAAATTCATTGCCGATCTAGGGGTTGTCCCTTCCATTCAGGACCCCCTAGAGATCTTTTATGATAACGAGGGTGCGATTGCTCAAATCAAGGAACCCCGTGCTCATCAAAAGACTAGGCACATTGAGCGGAGATTCAACTACATACGAGATAAAGTTGAAAAAGGAAAGATATGTATTTGCAAAGTTTACACGGATCAAAACATTACGGATCCTCTCACGAAGCTCCTTGAAAAGGCAAAGCATGAAGGTCATACTTGTGCCATGGGACTTCGATATTCTAGTGATTGGATTTGATCTGTAAATTTTGTATTTGGATATGTGGAACTCTTTATTATTTGAATAAAATTATTTGGTTATAATGTTTCAATTAATGTTCCAATTTAGCATGTTTAATCCATGAGTAAATTGTTTACTCTAAATGTCCGTAGTCGTTCATACTTGTGGGAACAAGTGTGAGGGTAAGATTATTATGAACTTGGATTGGTTGATATTCATAAGGATGAATATAGAGCAATGGGTTGCTACCAAGGTTCATAGATATTTTGGGATACAAATATTGGACTAACCCGCATCTCAAATTTTACTACATGGAATCTTATTGATTGATCATAAGTAAATTTGAGTAAAGGCGAATATCATTTGGTATCCTCCGACCTGATATACGTATTGGGTTTTGATATTCACCAAGTATTATACCTTGAGCTAATTCTTCACTGTCCTGAAATAGTGGATAGTACATAAGGGTATGTTCAGGTACGATACGAGGTGTTTGTGAGAAACGTATGTAGTCAAGATGGAATTTGTTCCTCTTATTCGTTGAGAGTTAGATGTCTAAGGCCTGATAAGTTAAATCAACAAGGAATGATCATTCCGTGTTCTTGGATTTAACATGACATCTGTAACAAAAGGATAGATGATTGATTCACCTAAATCATTTCGAGTAGGATACTTGAATAAGATGATGTTATTGAATGGCTATAAGTCATGCGTATTAAGGGTAGTAAACCGTTGTTCGGCGGTATTTACTGCTTGCATCAATCTTCTATGAATCTTGGGCAAGTGGGAGATTGTAGGATTCTATGTGCCCAAGACACGTAGAATATTGATGTGGTTAGTACGTTATGATCCAAGTCGGGTTATACCCAATAACAAGCTTAGCAAACACCAATTAATATTTAATTGATGATATGATCATGCAATTAAATATTTACACCAATTTAGAAAATGGGTTTTCTAAATAAGTTGCATATGAGAGGGAACAACTTATTAGGATACTTTGTTCAATAATATTATTTGAAGTGTTATTTAAATAAGTTAAATAACACCAAATAATAATGAGAGATTATAACTTATAAGTTAAATGGTTAATCTTATAACTTATATATATAACTTGTACATACAATTAAATGGTTATATGTATGTCTAGTTGCAAGACCAATTTTAATTGTGTGTGTTTGTTTAAAGGGGGAAAACCCTTTTGAATTCTTTTGGCCGTCCCCCCTATTATTCTCATTAGACCATTTTTTGCCTTGAAAAGAACACACACATTAAGTGGTCTTGGTAACCTCTTTTCTCACTCAATTCTCATTACATGCAAAACACAAATACTCTCCTTTCTTCTCTCTAACTCACGGAAACAAGCAGCAGCATTAGAGGGTTTTTTGAAGAACATTTTGTGTTGATTTGGTGGTGATTCTTCCTGACAAGAAGGGGTTTGCAAGGAGGCTTGGGGTATACAAGCTTGAGGGCTTCTAATCTTGAAGTCTAGGCCAATTTTCAGCAACATATATCTCCCTTTTTCTGTCAGTTTTTTAGCTGGAGGAGAAGGTATCTTGGCAGCCCATTGTGGTTGCCATATTGTGTTGTTTATTGCTTATACATAGCTTGCTTATTCACATATAAGATCCCCTTTGTTATTGGATTTGTTTTCATCTTAAAACATCATCTAGAACATGAAATTTTCAGCTTATAAACAATGTTATAATGCTAAACTTTCGCTGCGTTTTTCAGAAAGTTTAAATGGTTAAACTTGTTTTGTGTTCTATCAAACCTAACATCTTTTACTACCAATTGGTTTAATAAACAATATAATAATTTTAGTCTTTAAACTTGCCTCTATTTTATAATAATAAACGAAAATGACACGAATTTGTGTATCATCTATTTATGACATTTGCTTTTTACACTCGTTAATCAATACACGAACCATGTTTTATTTGTTGTCACTATTGCTAATAACAAATTTTAAATTGTTTAGTTTTTTTACAATTTGTTTGATGTTATGTATCATTGTTGCTGTAGATGAATACATTTTTAACAAAATAAACTTTATAATTTGCAATTTAATATAGGACTAAAGTGTAACTATTATAATAATATTATACCTAAACATATGTACATAAGGCAAAATGCATCAATGCACACACTCATTAACCAACTTACTTCAAACTCAGGTATGTGTTTCTAATATGAATGCTCAACTTCTCAGGTTAATAAACAAGTAAAAGATATTATAAAAGGGGCAATAATGTCAATAAATAAATTCAAATTAGGTTGGTGGGATAGTAATAACCGTTCCATCTCTTACATAACCAGTATGTGATTTCTTTCTCATTTAATGCAATTTAGTCAATCAAATCTCAAAATCATTGCCTTTTGATTGAATTGATCATGCGATACAAAAATAAAGGTACAAGTGTGGTTCCTCTTCAATTCAATTCATGCCTGCAATTAGTTGAAGTGATTAATGGGTATTTGATTACCTTCAATGTCGACTGGTTTTTTTACCTATATTAAGGATTTCATTAGTATTCCTTATAGATAAAAGAAGCGATGACCCATCTGTAAGTTTGTGCTAATATGTTATTAATGAATCATCTTGTGCACAACCTGCAAATTATATCCATAAGTACTTGTGATTTTAATGCACACAACCTTTACAGGGAATGTATCTAGGGTATTTTGGACATGAATGACAAAGTCATTACTAAAGCCTAAACGTGAGAAGTTGACGTCTCCATTTTTTCTTATTATTTTTCCCTTCTTCACAAAGTTAAACTTGTGCCACTTATAAATTTCAAGGTAATTCCACTATAAATTGTAAGGGGTCATAGATTTTGGAGTATAAACTCGATGTGAATCGAGTAATAGAATAAAAAATTTTAGTAGATGTGAATATTTAGGATTTGATTAAGATGATTTGTAAAAGTTGGATTTATTGACATGCACGATTATGCATGCATTCATTCATTTATACACATACTATTATGCATATATTGATAAAATGATAATTTTCTGTTACGGTTATATGTTGTTTTTCAAGCACTATGTGCAGTAATGTATATAAGTAACAATGCATATATGCGTTTATTGATATATGCATTTATGCACAAGCATTTATTCACGTATGCAAATGATTTCTAATATTGAGTAATGGTAATATAAAATGAGATTTCTAATTTCTAAGTTAGTGATTAATTTTAATTGATTTGGGAGTGGTTCATACTTTGTAATATTTAGATTCATGATCTTTGAAATTTTGTATAATCTAATGACTATAAATTTGTAGGTGAAGCCAGATAAATAGAACTAGTTCCACATTAGCATGCTCTTATCAATCAAGCTCTCGAATCTGATTTCGTGCAGCGCCTCGGAGTTGCTAATCAGTTCTAAGGAAGATCTTCTAGTTGAATGAAACAAGGAATACCAAGTACAAATATTTTTGGAGATTTATATGCATATGTGTATTTATACTTTGCATGTACTAACTTTGAAAGATTTTATAGTGAATAAAATACGCTTTTTGAACGATATTTATATGTGCATGTGTAAATATCAAAACATGTAAAAAGAGTTTAATCAAGATAAAAAAATAAAAATACTTAAATCTTCATATTTATGCGCTTCCACATAAAATTCTATCTAACTAGAATTTATGAAAATTTGTTAATTTGTATATTAAAATTTCTAAAACTGTTGAGAAAAACTATAGATTTTGTGTCTTAATTAACGTTGGGTAGAAGAAAAAAATAACTTTTAAATATAATGTTAGAAATATTAGAAATTTGTGTGTAAGTTAGCTAAAGTGGTGATAAGTTAAAAAAAGAAAAGAAAGTGGGGTAGTAAAATTTACGATTATGCCCTTTTTATTAATTATTATGATTAACTAAAATGGAGGAAAATTATTTTTATATCCATATCATCTTTAGCCCTTGATCATTTAATCTTATGGTGTAGATTGGTTTTTTTAGTTTTTTACAAAACGTTGGTTCTCATTTGAATGGATCCCATATATATATAAATAAATTTAAATGATAATAAATAAATGAACCTTCATTTCAGATGCATGAAAACCCAAACGCCCCATAACCCCCATAAGGCCGCAAGATATTTAAGCAAATCCACTGTAAGCGATCATTATTCATTACCCTAGAAAATAGAAAGTAGAAACATATATGTCACGCGGTGTTGCGGTTGGGCGTCTTGCAGAGGAACGAAAAGCATGGCGAAAGAATCATCCCTATGTCTCTACTCGATCCTTATTAATTAACCCCTATACTCAACATTTCTATTAGCAATGTCATTATATTATTTCTTTCTATATCTTAACATTATTTTGATCGATCGACTAGGGTTTCATAGCGAAGCCGGAATCTCGTCCTGATGGCTCTGTTAATTTGATGGTTTGGCATTGTATCATCCCCGGGAAGACCGGCGTAAGTTATTACTATTATGCATACTCTCTCCTAGTTGTTATATTACATTTGTGATAAAAAATGACTCTTGGTGCAATAGTTGATTGTTTCATACGTTGATCTGTTTGTCTTTTAAGAATGTATAAAAGTTGAATGAATATTAATAAAATATTTTAAACCGGTGAAAATATACTTTTGTGTGTTCTACTTTTAAAATCATCACATCCTGCATGTTTTAAGACACAGTACTATGTAAACAGTCATATTAGTTTTAACGGGAATCCAAACATGTAACTTTTAAATAAATAAGATCATAAAGGGGTTTGCATGACACTACACTAGAAGCTAAATATCAGTCATTGAAAAGGCAATTATAAATTTCAAAAAACAATCTTTAACATACATACATACATATATATATATATATATATATATATATATATATATATATATATATCCGAGTGTTTGATTATGATCGTTTGTGATCTGCACGTTGTAGACTGATTGGGAGGGCAGATATTACCCTCTTACGCTCGAATTCAGTGAAAACTACCCAACCAAACCACCAATATGCAAATTTCCTAACGGGTTCTTCCACCCTAATGTTTATCCATCTGGAATGGTTTGTCTGTCGATCCTCAGTGAAAGCAGCGTAAGTCCTCGCCATTGCTTACTAAGACACAGATAGTGTGTTTTGTTTGTCTGTTTGTCTGTTTTCTTTATTAGTAACATTTTGGTTTCCATATGTGGGTTTTCAAGGCTGGAGACCAGCAATTACAGTTAAACAAATTCTTGTTGGTATTCAAGATTTGTTGGACACCCCTAATCCCCACTCTCCTCCCCAAACGAACGCACGTGCTTTATTAGTCAATGTAATCATGATATGCCTGCTATGTGCTTGATTTTTAACTGTGAACATTATCATGTAAATTGAGTGTTCATGTTGCAAAAGTTATTCTGATTCATGCCAGTTTGTGCAGAGTTTGGTAGAGTACAAAAGGAGAGTCCAGCAGTAGGTCAAGCGATATCCGCCTGTGGCATAGATGCGGTTCATGGTAGCTTGATATCGTGTTGGGTAATCACATGTGGTCTGATTATATTCTTGTGCAGTTTCTTTGGGTTGGGTTGAACATGGGTTTCATGTCAAAGTGTGAAATAATGGAGTTGTTAATTTGATGGGGGATATCAAGCGAACCATTTGATGAATGAAGCTTTGATTGAAAATTATGAAGTGAATTCCAAACAGCAAAAAGATAAATCGATAACATTTACCGGTAAACCGGAGGCAAACCATATTCATTCTCACTAAACTTGCTAACTTCGAACGGGTCAAAATGGGCCACCCGTCATAAAACAAATACAAGAGTACTTTAGATACGCTTGTTCTAAGATGGTTTGTTTCAAACTGAGTCCATCTTGGTCAAACATGTTTTGACCCGTTACCTGACCCAACGTTTTTGATTTAGCTTAGGTGTGTTTGATTTCGGCTGACTAGGTTGTGTTTGATTTCGGCTGACCGGGCTGACCCGGCTGACCCGGCTGACTGGCTGACTCGATTAGCGGGTCAGCTCGTTTGGTTTGTAAAAATGGTGTTGCTGACCGAGTCACCCGAGCTGACCTGTTTTGTGGCTGACCCGTTCCTTGGTTTTGGAGGTGCTGACCGAGTGAAGTGTATTGGATTCAAGATTTCCTCCGTTATTTCCTCCCTATCATTCCTTGATTTCCTCCGTTATTTCCTCCCTATCATTCCTTTATCTCCTCTCAATCATTCCTTCTAGACTAGTAATTTGTTTTTTATTTCCTAGAATAGTTCCTGCTTTTTAGTATTTATTCTTGTACCTTTCTCATTTGTATTCATTCAGGAAATATACACAAAATCAATAACAATGCTCGAACCATTGAATTTATAATGGTATTAGAGCGGTTATAACAAAACCCTAAACCCTTAACCAAATCATTGCCACCCTCACCAAGAATGGCCGGCGATAAAGAAACCGAAAACAGTACAAAGAATGATGGCGTTGTGGATGCGAGTTCACCCCTCTACATCCATCCGTCCGATTATCCGAAGCAGGTGCACGTCAATGATAACCTTACCGACAACAATTATGCTGATTGGTCGCAGGAAATGCTTAACTTCTTGTTCGCCAAGAACAAAGTCGGATTCATTGATGGCACCATAAAGAAACCCGAGAAAGAATCACCCACCTACATGGCATGGATGCGTGCAGATGCTATGGTGAAAGGGTGGTTGACGACCGCAATGGAAAAGGACATCCGAAGCAGCGTGAAATACGCTCATACCAGTTCGAAATATGGTCTGATTTACATGAGAGATTTGGAAAAGAAAGCGCCCCGAGGGCATATGAATTGAGGCAGACCCTTACCTCCGTCAAACAGGACGGAGCTTCGGTCTCTTCCTATTACACGAGACTTCGTAGCCTTTGGGATGAAATTCATTCCATGCAACCGATGCCACGATGCAACTGTAATGGATGCACGTGCGAGATAGGGAAGAAGCTGAATGAACACATCAAAAAAGAAAAATTATATCAATTCCTTATGGGGCTGGACAATGAATTCTCAAAGATTAAAACACAAATTCTAGCCTCAAAACCCACACCAAACTTGGGCAGTGCTTACCATCTCATTGCTGAGGACGAGCGGCAAAAACTCATAACCACAGATTGGAGGTCCGGGCCTGAAACTGTTGCTTTCAAGGCTCATGTTCCGGGCAAACGTGATGGAGGCCACCGGCGTGATAAAACGGGATCAAAGGAAGTCGAACACTGTGACTTCTGTAATAGGGATGGACATAACAAAACGGGTGCTTCAAAAGGATCGGTTACCCGGATTGGTGGCCGGGAAACAAAGGGAAGCGTGAGGAGGCTAAACCAAAGGCAGCATGTGTCGGGACAGATCCATGTCCTATACCAGGTTTGACTAATGACCAATACCAAGTTCTTTTAAAACACCTTGGTGATGATGAGAATAGCACCACGGATAGCATACCACGTACGGCAAACATGGCAGGTAAAAGCAATCCTAATGATGATTGGATAATTGACTAGGGAGCCACCGAGCACATTACCCATGAAATCAAAAATCTAAATAATAAAACAGGAAGTGAAGGCGAAGAACCCGTCACCATTCCTAACGGTGACGCCATCCCCATAAAGGGGAGAGGCGATTGTACTCTAAGAGAAGGCCTCGAGTTAAAAGACGTTCTTTATGTTCCTAATTTTAATTGTAATCTTTTGTCAGTTGGTCGTTTAACTCAGAATCTCCAATGCTCTGTAACGTTTTCCCTTATATTGTATCATGCAGAAACTTCACTCGAGGAACTTGATTGGTGCGGGTAAACGGAGAGGCGGTCTATACCGAATGGAGATGATGAATGACCAAAGAAAAGCTATGTTGACAACTAGTAGTACGTGGCACAAAAGGTTAGGGCATGCTTCCGATGAGAAACTCAATGGCATCGATTTTCTTAGAAATATTTCTTTTAATAAGGTTTGTGACTCTTGTTCAAAGGCAAAACTCACTAGAAAACCATTTCCACTTAGTACCACAAAAACGAGTGAATGTTTTGATTTAATTCATTGTGACATTTGGGGAAGATATCATATGCCTCCTTCTTCCGGGGCGAGATATTTTTTGACCATTGTGGACGATTTTAGTAGAAGTATTTGGCTATATTTGTTGAAATTTAAAAATGAAGCAAGTAACTCGTTAAAGTTCTTTCATAAAATAGTTAAAACACAGTTTGGTAAAGACATTAAGAAGATACGATGTGACAATGGAGGAGAGTTCATTTCAAACGACATGTTACAATTTTACAACGAAAATGGTATTTTGCTTGAAACCACTTGTCCACACTCCCCCAACAAAACGAGGTTGTGGAACGAAAGCACTGTCACCTACTCGAAGTTGCTCGAGCTCTTCGTTTTGAAGCCAACTTACCCAAAGATTTTGGGGTGAGTGTGTGTTAACTGCGGCCTACATCATTAACCGACTTCCATCCATAATCACTAATCACAAAACGCCTTTTGAGTTACTAAATAATCAAAGGCCTGATTACGAATTTATGAAGGTCTTTGGTTGTTTAACATATTACTGGAACACCAACACAAAAGGCGACAAGTTGGAAATGAGGGGGAAGCTCGGTGTGTTTTTAGGATATTTACAAGGAACCAAGGGTTATAAAATCCTAGATATTGAAACAGGGAAAATTATAGTTTCTAGGGATGTGAAAATCCATGAAGAAAAATTCCCTTTCAATAATCTTGAGCAAGAAATAGACAGGCCAGATGCCTTTGAACCTCCATTCTGTGATGATGGAATCGAGAATAGGATAATCGAAAATAAAATTGGGCCAGAAGAGGAAGTGGTGGCCCATGGTGACATTCCAATTCTAGATCACTCACTAGAGGGCCATAACTTGACTACCGAAAATGTGGCAGTGGCCCAGAATGAAGGAATTCTTAAAAATGAATCCACAAACCACAACAATGAAGGCCTAGATCCAGTTACAGCCAGGCCGAAAAGAAACAAGGTGCAACCAGCACGCCTGACTGATTATGATATTAATCTCCCTCCATCGGTTGACCACGCCAATCCAGCACCACCTCAAGGCTCCTCGACGGTACACCCTCTCTCTAATTTTGTTTCTTATAACAAATTTTCTAAAAATCATAAAGCCTTCTTAGCAGCCATCAGTTCCAATGATGAGCCGAGAAATTTCAACGAAGCTGTGCAGGATGAAAAATGGCAGGAGGCCATGGTGAAAGAGATTCGAGCCCTCGAAGAAAATGGGACGTGGACCCTTGAAAATCTACCCGAGGGAAAACATGCCATTGATTCAAAATGGGTTTACAAAATCAAATACAAGCCAAATGGAGAAGTCGAGCGATACAAGGCACGCCTGGTTGCTAAAGGTTTTACACAAATGGAAGGAGTAGACTATCATGACACCTTTGCACCGGTTGCCAAGATTGTCACGGTAAGGACACTCCTTGCTGTCGCCGTAAAACGGAATTGGATGATTCACCAACTCGATGTCAACAACGCATTTCTTCATGGAGATCTGCATGAGGAAGTGTATATGAAGGTCCCACAAGGCTTCTCTAAGGAGGGTAAGACAAAAGTATGTAGGCTGAGGAAATCGCTTTACGGTTTGAAACAAGCTTCCCGTAATTGGTACCAGAAGTTCACAACTTTCCTCCTCGGTCTCGGTTTTAAGCAATCCAAAGCAGATCACTCTCTTTTTATTTTCAAACAAAATAAGGTTTTGTTACAGCACTCATCTATGTAGATGACATAATTATAGTTGGCAATGATTCATCCAAGATTCATGATACAAAAGAAAGTCTCCACAAGCAATTCAGCATTAAAGATTTAGGAAGCTTGAAGTACTTCCTTGGCATTGAAGTAGCACGCACCTCCGAGGGCCTAGTTCTAAGTCAAAGAAAATACGCCTTGGATATCTTGGAAGATTGTGGCATGCAAGGGTGCAAACCGAGCACCTTTCCTATGGAGCAAAACCTAAAACTAGACAAGGATAATGAAGCTCCTAAAGTTGATGTAAGCCAATACGGACGTATAGTAGGGAGACTTCTCTACCTACAAGCCACCAGACCAGACATTGCTTACTCAGTTAATGTCCTAAGTCAGTTTGTCGCTGATCCCAGACAAAACCATCTTGATGCAGTACATAGGGTTTTGCGATACCTAAAGTGTACACCAGGACAAGGTGTTCTCCTTTCTCGTGAAGGAGGTTGTGCCCTCACCGCATACAGCGACTCTGACTGGCTTGGATGCCCCTTTACTAGAAAGTCACGGACAGGGTACCTTGTTTTACTTGGAGGGGCACCCATCTCTTGGAAAACCAAGAAACAATCGGTTGTTTCACGCTCCTCCGCTGAAGCAGAGTACTGATCAATGGCTTCCCCTGTTAGTGAAGTTTTGTGGCTAAGATGGATCCTAAGTGAACTAGGCATTACTTCAAACGGACCGACCCCCTTGTTTTGTGATAACCAAGCTGCCCGACACATCGCCAACAACCATGTTTTTCATGAAAGAACTAAACACGTTGAAATGGATTGCTATTTCGTTCGTGAAAGAGTTGACTCAAAAGAAATTCAACCAAAGCCCATTGATACTACCATGCAGATTGCAGATCTCCTCACCAAGGGACTCGGAACACAACAACTCAAATTTCTACTTGGCAAGTTGGGCATGAAAGACTTACATGCTCCAACTTGAGGGGGAATATTGGATTCAAGATTTCCTCCTTTATTTCCTCCCTATCATTCCTTGATTTCCTCCGTTATTTCCTCCCTATCATTCCTTTATCTCCTCTCAATCATTCCTTCTAGACTAGTCATTTGTTTTTTATTTCCTAGAATAGTTCCTGCTTTTTAGTATTTATTCTTGTACCTTTCTCATTTGTATTCATTCAGGATATATACACAAAATCAATAACAATGCTCGAACCATTGAATTTATAAAAGTGATGGCTGACCCGGCCCTCCTTGCAAACAGCCCCTTAATTTTCTTGCCTTGTACATTGACCATTTCTTAGTTTAAGTTATACACTATAACAATCTTTGAGCTTCCTACAAGTGTTGATCATCGGTCTGGAACCAAGAAGTAAACTAACTAACCAAATACTATATGAGTAACCGGTTCATCCCTAAATTTGACCATGATCCAAATGCACAGTTAGGGGTTTTTTCAATTCAAAAGTTGTAAACCAAACAAATAAAGTTATGAAGTATTATTGCCTTTGCTCAAAAGCCCTTATGGCAGGGACCATACTTTTTGGTGCTAAGGTGTCAACTGTATGGCCATGAAGCTTTTTGTCGATGGTGATTTGTTAATTTTTAGTAGTCACTAGGTTTCTTTCACTTTCAAAGATGGGATCCACTGTGTGTGTATGTGTGTTAGAGCGAGCGCGAGCCAAACACACTACCTCTCTACGCTCCATCGTTCTTTGAGTTTCCACGAATGGGAAGTCATTCGTACTCAACTTTTTTTTTTTTTGACTTAATACACAACTTTATGTGTTTAAAAAGTTTTTACCCTCTTACCACTTATTCTCGTTTTACAATTTAAGTGTTACGAGGGTAAAACAACCAAACACATATATATATGTGTATGAACAAAAAGGTTTGTACATCCTCTCTGTGTGAAAGCTCCCAAGACGGCAAGACTTGTGTGCTTTGTGTGTCTATAGAAGCTGAGAATCTGGCATAGCATCAGGTCAATATTTCTTTAATTATTTCATAATCTACTCGATCCTTAGAATAATAAAGATGCTATATAAGTTATAACTACATCCTCGCTCGATCTCTGATGTCTTACTGTCTACATAATACGCAGTAGTCGACTTATATATATCATAAAAATAAAAGTTAAGAAAAAGCAATATAATAATCTATCGGTCTGGCTTAAATAAAGTCCGAGGAGCTTGAACCGGACTGGTTTGAAGATTCGGTCTTGAGGTAAGCGCCGTTACAGTTAACATCATCCAGATCGCTTATAGCCGGGTAGGAGCCATTAAGCTGCATATGATCAGTGACCATTTGGCGTAGTCCCGAAACTTCTTCTTTAAGCTGAGTATTCTCTTTAACCACTTGCTCATGTGTCTCTGAGAAACTATTAAGCTTTTCCATAAGCTGTTGGTTCTCGTGGCGAAGCCATATAACCTGTGACCATAGCTCATCCAGGTGCCTCTGCTTGCGCATACGCGATCTGCGCGCTGACTCTCTATTAGATATCATCCTCCTTTGCTTCCTCTCATTGATGAGACTTAGTTGTTGCTCATCTGCTTCGTCAGAAGTTGAGTATATAGACTGCAGGTTTATGTCTTGAACATGTCGATTCATATGAAGTTGGTAAAACGGGTTGGTACTGAGCGCGTTCACATCGAATGGGATGGTTGGTGGATTGCCTAGGTTCATTGGTAGATTCGTCGTGTAATTAAGATTTTGGGTCGCGGGGACCAAGTAGTGGAAGTCTGCAACCTCAGCGGCTTGCATGATTACAAACACAAAAACGAACACAGAACAAGAACACGAATAGGAATAACAATATATATGTTTTGTATAGGTTTAGATTATAAAAATGGGAACTTGGTTGAGGTTGTGGTTGGAAGATGTTGGAGAACATAAGGAACATTTTATAGTATGCTAAAAGGTGCAAAGGGTCCCACCTGTATATCTACTATTAAATTAATTGTGTGTCCGTATGATATACAGATGATACCAATCATCTTGATTGCTAAGTAGATATTTAGAAAACTAATCAATTAAGGTCACTTAATTGGCTGGAGGTTTAAGAATCCTCCCCTAATTTTTTTTTTCGAACGGCTGGTTAGTTGTTAGTTGTTAGTATTACAAAGTTAGTAATATTCACCCATGCCAAGATTTGAAACTTGGACCCTCCCCTAATTAGATAAAAACATTAATTGGTTAATTCAAGGTCTTTAGAGGCATATATTAAAGAAATTAAATTTTTAAATATACTACTATATATTAGAAAACGGGGCAATTTTCCACGTCTTGTTTCATCTTTAATTCACAGTAAAAGATCCGTGGTTAACCTTGACTAACCAAATTAGGTTTCTTGTCATGTAGGTATTTTGTTGGAAACTTTTAGAAATTTCCAACCAAATTTATCTCGTTGGACTTGTCATAGAAGTTTTGTCCTTTTAGTAGCGATACGCATCATATATATGCTCCTAACAGATCGAACCTTTACACGCTAATTGTAAGGGCGGAGGGGCCGTTGCCCGAAGGGGGTATCGGGTAGGGGTTACTCGGGCGGTAACACTGCCGCCACCCTCTCGAGTAGCCCCCCGGGTACCCTACCTCGGGTTGAACTCGCCATGAAGATACCCGATTGTAACGGCTATACAGCTGTTAATTCTACCGTTGGAGGCCAAGAAAAAAAATTTACACTATAAATACTCACGCACATACAGAACCGTCGGAAATCAATAAAAACGATCTAGTTTTTGAAACGCGGTTCTTGATCATTATAATCAACTCGTGGGAGGAAGCAACCGAACAGTCCACCAACTCAATACAAAATGGACCACGTTGCTTACAAAAAGAAATACCTTTAACGGTTTTTATATTCAAGCGGTATGTATTTAGTTTTTTATATTTTTTGGGATTTTTTATTGTATTTCTGTTTTTATTGTATTCGTATTTTTATTTTTTATTATTTGAATTATTATAATTTTTATTTTTTTAATAAAAATTAATTATCTTTTAAATTATTTAATATTAAAATAAAATTACAGGGTAATTCGGGGTAACATTTCTAGCTTTTTGAATGTTTCAGAGTAGTTCAGGGTACTTGTGATTTGACAGTGTGTGATTGGTGGATTCCAGTGTAATCCAGGGTACTCCGTAGGAGTGCCCCCTCCTTCCTAATTAAAAATTTTATATGACACTTTAGGCAAAACCTCATATCATTTTGCTCAATTCAAAGTTGAGATATAACGGATGCCCCGTCTCATATAATAACATCGTATTTAGGCGCATTAAATGTGAATGAAAGTAAGCTTCACAATTAAGCGTGCTCAAGTAGTGATCTTATGATAGATAACCTCCTGAAAAGTTTCTTTACAGACAAACAAAAACAAGACTATTAGCTTCTTGTGATCAAAACATAAAAATATATACACATCGGTATGAGACGTGGAGTACGTCACACTATCATATACAAATATCATATTATATGAAACAAATATATGCAAGTTATAGATGCTCTTTTGTGTATTCCAAGAGACACCGGCCATTGGTTATATAAGAAATAATATTTTGTTTTGTCTTATTTATTAGATCCTAAATAGAGTTAATATATGCAGTAATTTTGGAGTGGTCAAGCGAGTAAATGATTGATTAATTTAGAGCTATTCAAAAATAATAAAAAAGTATAAGAAATAAAAAATTAAAAATGATTGATTCAAGAGGTTTTCGTTTGCCTACGTGTGGTTTACGGCTTTATTTTGTTGTGGATAGGATTAAAGCCTGAAGCATTAAGCATTCTTGCATCACTTGATCCCAGTGGCACACTTACGGAGACAGCGAGAGGTGGAGCTATTATTAATTCAACAATTCAATGGGTGAAAGTGAAAGATTGAACAATAAACGATTTTAAGAAATGGATTTTGGTGATTGTAAGCACTTAAGCTTATATCCGAGCCAACAGGAAAATGAATTTACTGTTATCAGTTTTGGTCGTGTTTATGGGTTGACAAATCGTGATGCGCACCAAAAAATTTGACAAAATTGAATATTAAACGAACCTTAAAATCATGTGAGACTAAACACATTATTCTTTCTCATGGGTTGATACAAACATGATCATTTAACCTTAAATTTTATATAAGTTTAACTAGTTTTAAGTGTGCTAAAATTATAAACTTATAAATAAAAATACAAGATATATATCTTTTAAGTGTGATCATTTAACATCAAGTTTTATAGTAAAATATCTATTTTATATATATATATATAAAATAGATATTTTACTATAAAACTTGATGTTTATTTATCTTTAATCTTTAATTTGATAAAAAATACAAATTTAGTTTATGTCATGACCTAAAACATATTTCTGAAAATCTACTCTAATAAATCAAAATAACTATTAGCCACATGATTATTTTCTAGAATGTTCATGTCATCGTCACATATGATTGTTCATGTGTTATCATAATAATAAATTATAATTTTGATAAAAATCTTGACTTTAAAAAATTTTCTTTAATAACTCTCATTTAATACAATACTAATCAAGATAATTTCTTTTAAAAATAAACAACACTTGATTAAAAATACTTTAATTAGATTTAATTTTGTCATAATATAATTTAATTTGTAGCTAATCATTGTTAAACCTAATATACTTTAAAAGTGTATATAAAAAGGTTTATGGATATTTATAAATAATTAAATCTTTTTTCTTTTTATATTATTTTTTATATGTTAAATATGTTGGCTATGTATAATAATTTTATTGATATATTTATAACTTTTTATTTCAATCTGTACCTAGTAAACCTAAACTCTTAAAATATTTATCTATGTTTTCAATCCAAAATTAACGTATTCCCGAACAAACTAAACCTAAACTCTTAAATTTTATTTCAGTTTCATGTCATGTTTTCATATAGAGTTAGAAATTCACATACCGAATGAAGATATATACAAATGAAACTGATGACTCACTGGTCACTGTGGCGAAGTGAGGATGTGATGACAGACGAGACCATCATGAAAAAACAATACTACCTCCTCCTCCGACCGAAATTCAATAATCTTTTTGGAATTGTTTTCGTTTCAAAAGTTCGGTTATCTTTGTCTTTTTGATTCAACTTTTGAGCAATAATTACTTTATTATAATTATTATGGTGGGCTCTTTAAATTATAATTAACAATGTTGGTTTAGGGGTGAATGAACATGCTGCAGGATGCTTCAATAGATGGAGTAGCTGCTAGAAGATATCACAACCCTCGGGTTTTCTCACCTTGGCGTTAAGGTTTCATAGAAGATAATTATAGAAAATAAGATCCTATAACACTAAAATCAGCAACAATAATCGTAGAACATGCGGCATGTCTTAGAGACCACATATGATGCTAGTTCTGTTTTTTAAAAGTGATGTAATGTTAAATTGTAATTTTTGTGCTAATTAATGATATAAGTGATATGTATAACTACGTGCACATTAGCTTATTGTTGTTCAAAAAACAATACTTTTTTTAACAAATTTAACAAAAAAATTACTATAGATCCCGGGCTTCTTGTTATACTGGTTCAAGACCTAGTTGTTAGTCTGTGAACGAGGTTTTGTTGGTAATATATTATCTAGTTTTATTAACCTAGGAGATTTAATTTTATAGCTAGCTAGGTTTTATTAAACTTGCAATCAGAGCTGATGGCCAGAATTAATATAAAATGAATAATTTGGATCATATTAAGTTTATTAACCGTGTTATATCAGCCCACATGCATGCAATACTAATTGTTGTAATTTGGTAGCTTAGATGAATATGATGCTAACACTTCTACTTAAATTTGTGCAATGGAAATCACTATGTTCTTGAATAATACTGCAATTATACTTCCAATCCCATGCCCAACCACCCATCAAAAGAAAATCAATAATTATGTGTAAGTTGTCCCACTAGCTGATGGTGCCCTACTAGACCATTTGACATCTTTATGGTGCTTCACTTTTTGTTAAGTTTGAAGCAAAATGTTTGCACAAACTAGCCCCAAAATTTATTGTGTTAATAGTGAATTTTGTGGCCTTAATTTGACCCAACTATAACGTACAAATCTACAAAACTACTAATTGTGGGTTTAAGACTTGGTGTAATAATAATAATAAGCCGGTTTACTTTCTATGTTTATTGTTTAGCTTGTGATAATCTACATATCAAGATTATAAATTTTTGCTATCATTGTCTTTTTTTTTCTTTCTTTTTTTTAAAGCCATTTCTTTTCAAAAGGTAGGAATATTATAACAAATATATCCTTTTCTACTGTTTATTTCTTTTTAAATCACAGCTCTTCGTGTGACGTAGTTCGGCACCAATCAGTGGCACATTATAAGAAAGCTTACTCATTATTAATAAAATTAATATGGGAAAGCGTGTGATAAGCTTTTATAAACCATTTTGGAAGGGAAAAAAAAACAACATTTCTAATCGTAACTAGAGAGTGCTCAAGCTCGAATGTCTTGATGTAATATATTACCAGATAACATCACTTCCTTTAAATGTCTCCGGTGGCAACCTGAACAACAATGGTATTGTGTAATCATTTTCCATTTATATAATCGATGATTATAAGTTGTACGTTATTACCACCAACACTTTGTACTCTTTCATTAAGAGTTGAAACGTTTCATCCCAATAATTTGATGGTTCAACCCTATATGATGGAAATTTTTGGTTTGATATAGAAATGTACGTACAGCTTCATTTTTCACAAAAAAAATACATATGTTCTTTGACTTTCTATATATGTTGGGCATGTTTGGGTTTGTTTTAAAAAATCAACTTATTGACTTATTGATTTTTTTAATAAGTTAATAAGTTAGTATGCAGTGACTTATTAACTTATTCTCTTACGACAATTACATTGCCAAATACTGTAAAATGATTTTTTAACTTTTCTAAAGTTTAAAAGTTAAAAATTAATAAAAATAAGCACTCGCAAACACCCACGTTATCTGGTTATTATCGAAGATTCAAAATTAAAACCTACCCAGGACTAGATTGGAAATACAAAACCTACTATAAGCTAGAAATTCACTATTAGAATGTTGTGACATCACCGACAAATATATACTTACAGCTAAAAGTCCATAGGAAAGTTATTGACGGAAACAATCAAAACGCATTTATTAATTCTAATGGATTTCAGAGGTGTCATTGGTAAAGAAATTTACGACGGTGTGATTGTTGGTTGGTAATATGTCAAAGGTCAGCTTGTTTGTAAACAGGCACCCGTAAGTACATAGTCATCGTTATTCTAAGTTATTCTATCGGTAAAGAGTGAAATTGTAACCTTTATAGATGTTGCCAGTGATCTGTAGGTATTACATCCGTCGTTAAGCCGTCTGTAAGTCCAGTCAAAAAAGCGTATTACCATGAGTGTTTATCTGACGAAGCATCGCCTAGAGATTCTCGATGGTAATCACTAACACCGACGGAGGTCTAAAATTAAAGAGTTGTCTTTGGGCAATACCCAATTTTCTAAATTGATTGTTTCTCATGGAGCCTTAAAATATTTGTAACAAAGATCGAGTAGAAAGTGTTAGCAAATGTTATGCATTACTAACTAACAAATGTTAGCAAATTGAAAAATATATATATATAAGTATACGTATACGGTTTAAACTAGACTCCATACTCCAATAGATAAAGATCACCAATCATGCATTAATGAACAAGTTTAAAGCTGCATCAAGGAGAAGGAGTTGAATGAGGGTTACGTACTCCCTTCTCCCAACCCATTCATATTGATTGGATCAAATGGTCAAAAGTACCATTTTAGACAGATAAAGACTGGTCTTTCTTGTCTTGTCCTCAATTTGATCATCACATGCTCCTTTTCCTTTTCCTTGTTGCTCTACTTTTAATGTTTTGCATCTTTAATTATGTGTTGTCTTACCCTTGTAAACCCTTAGGGTCTAAAGGCCCCCTCATGTAGCCAAATGAATATAGTATATACGCATCTCTTCATCTGTAAGAATCTTTCTAGAGCAAGGAAAATATGTAGTGGTGTGTTCTTTTAAAAAGAGAGAAAAGGGAAATTGACCATGAACACGATATCTATCGCAAATGGGTCCACATGCTTGACCAAAGATCATGAAAGAATTTGTCGCGCGAGATAGATAATCCCTTACCGATTAATTATATATATAATCATGATGCAAAAGTGCATCTTAGAAACTAAATTATATCGCGAGCTAGAAACCGACCTCATGATTCTTTATTGAAGCTTTTTTCGTGGAGATATGGTAGACTTTGTCAATTTGCATTGTTGCACCACTTCTAATGCATGGATTTAGCCTTGTTTTTGTTTCTCTTCCGTCCATCCAAAGCAAGTTCTATTAGTAATTTAAAGTTGAAAGTGAGAGCTATATATGAAAGAGAGTTTCATTTGGACTCTTGTGCTATATTGTGCCTGTGCCAACCACGTACATAACTAGTAATGAGACGTAAGTTCATTTGGGCACTTGGCACTTGCTAATATGGGACTGCACCATTTGGACCCGGTCGGCTCTTGCCCTCGCTCCTTAACTTTTTCGCCTCATTGTTATGTTTTTTTTTTTTGATGTAATATTCTATTAAGAAACACAAACCAGAAGCAGTAAACTTCTTAATGAGTTGATTATACATCAATGGTTGATTGTGGTGGTGTTAGGGTGTATGCTTAACTTTATCTTAGAAATGCGGTATAGCGCCTAGTTGGAGTACTTGTACTTGCCAAAGTGGTCTTGAGTTCAAAACACAAACATGCGCGCTGCGCGCCTAGTGAACTATAATGAATTGTTAGTGATGCAATGGGTGGGTGACAAAAGTTTCATCCTTTCAAGTGTGATTTGTATATAGATTCAATTATTTACAAAAAAAGAAAAAAAAAAAACTAATGAGAGCATTGTTGGAGAAAACTAGATAACACCTTGCTATGCCCTCAAGCTAGCTTGCTCTTATATTAAAACTTCCACTTAGTCAGTTATGAGTATTATTGCTCACTCTAGTAATCTTGTTTACATGTTGATCTTGTTAGTCCTACATTTTACATGTTAGAGCATCAAATAAAGATTTACATATAATGACATGGAGCATGAAGTAGTGTCTAAAGCTTTCACCACCCATAACTGTCACTTCCATATGGACCAAGTAGAGAGAAAGAAGGGTGATGACCACCACAATAATTAAACCCTCTCTTTATTAAAAAACAGAAAAAAAACATGATATTCTCTTTTGAATCTTTTTTATAAACCAGTCTTTTGCTTTATTTATATTTTAATTGGTAAAATAGTTGTGTTGGGTTTAAAATTGACCATTGGCTCATTTATAACTTGTTTTATAAGAACAAAGATTTAACTTTATATTAGATTGATAGCTATAGAATAAACCCTCTCTTTATTTAAAAAACAGAAAAAACAGAAAAAAAACATGATATTCTCTTTTGAATCTTTTTTATAAACCAGTCTTTTGCTTTATTTATATTTTAATTGGTAAAATAGTTGTGTTGGGTTTAAAATTGACCATTGGCTCATTTATAACTTGTTTTATAAGAACAAAGATTTAAATTTTTATTAGATTTTGATAGCTATAGAATAAAATGAATTAGTGGTTTAAAAAAGTTGACGTAGATAACATTGCATTTTGGCCGGAATATTAACTCAGTACATAACTACATAACCAAAAACTAGGTATTCGATCAACCAAATTTTCAGTGGCAAAAACCTCCATTGGTGATTAGATCCAGTGTTAGAGACTATTTGTGACTAAATTTAGTGAGCATTATTTGTGGTCATAAATAATCTGGCTACCGTTATGCAGCCTAAAACTTTTTCGACAGTTTTACTATCAAATTGGTGATGGTGGCATTAATCATTGTAATTTCAGTGTCAATTTGGTCGCTAAATTTACAACCATTTTATGGCCGCAACACATTTGTCTGTTGGTTATAGCCAATATTTCAACCATAACAAGTTCCGAAGCTGATGTTTCTTACCATTTTGTAAGGTAACTTTGTCTACTTGTAATCCTTATACAAAATAGTTTTTTTCAACAATTTCATATATAGCTAGGCCTACAAACTTGGAAAATATCACATATACCCATCCAAAACCAAAAAAATTATATGTGTCTTTGAAAACTAGTTAAAATACAAATTTGTTCATTTTATTAAAAACAGTTTAAGAAATGACCTTATTACCCTTATTTTTTTTTTAAATTAAAAGTTTCATAGTACCCATTGTAAATTAAAGTTTATTATTTTCTAGTAAACGATGCCATAACTTTTTATCCACGACATATCTCGATTTACTAAACTGTTTCCAAAATTCATCTTTATTATGGTACCCATTTTAAAGCATTTCATAGTACCCATTTTATATTCATCCTTGATTACCTTGAAAGTCACGACACTAGGTTATTCAATTGTTTTACAGTGGAACCTTTATAATTTCATCAATTTTTAGGAATCATATTTCTTTTACAATTCAGAAAGCTTCATCGCATGATATCTTTTTTACTTCCAGAAAAATGGTGTCACCAAAGCTACATCAATTTTCAGGAACCAGTTTTCTTGACGGCAAAGACGTACACATGTGGCTACTTAATGACTTTTCTTTTTTGAAAGGAAGTTGCTGATAATTAGCTTATAATAATGATATAAATGGTAGGTGTAGAATGGTCATAAAGAAGAAATCATATAAGTTGGGTATCTCCATCTCCATCTTTCTACTCTAATAAAAGGGTATCTGTGATGACACGTGTCAACATCACAATCACTCTTACAAAAATTTTCCCGTCTCTCTCTCCTATTAAATAATTACCTTAATTACTAATAATACTATTTAACACTTTTTTAGATTTAATAAATTAATAAAGAGATCTATTTATTAATGTTATTTCTAAATAAACAATTTTTTATAAAATAATAAATTTATTTAAAGCATAAAACTTTTTTTAAAATACGAAATATTTTAAATTGGTATTTTTAAAAAAGTAAAGAAATCATTTTTTAAAAACAAAAATAATTAAATTTGGGAATTATACTAAGAAAATCTTTAAAAATAATATTTTTATTTGGTTTGTTTTAAAACAAAATGTTTACTTTTTTCTTGAAAAAAATTTAATAACAAATTTTTAAAAATTTGATATAACGGTTTTATTACTTATAGTCACTTCTCATATATAATTTCGGTCATATCATATCTTAAAATATTATTTTATAAATAATAAGTTTTATTATATTAATATTTTTTTGATTCAACCCATGTAATACACGAGTTTACTAAAGCTAGTATATGATATTTTTAATGTTGATCGGATATATATATGATATTTTTAATTTTATAACGTATATATGAAATTCTTCTTTCTTTTTCTTAATTCTATGACAATAAAACCAAGGGGTGTTCTCTACCCCTTAACTTTATATAAAAGTCACATCACTAACTAACTTCTCTCTTTCACTCCACCTCGCCGAGATAATCAGTAATCCCCCTAAATTTAATATGTTGCATGCAGTTTGTGTATCATGTCAGCCAAGCCTTTAAGTGCTAACCATTAACGCATGTTAAACCCTAAACCCATACAGGCACTACAAGAAATGTCAGTAATAGCGGCGCCGCTATTAGCGGCGACAGGATCATTAGCGGCGACAGTAAATAGCGGCGACACCATTAGCGGCGACATGTCGCCGCTATTGCTCTTCAATCCGTTTTCAATTTTGACCAACAGATCTGACCGTTAATCGTGCAACAGATCTAACGGACAGGGATTGATCGTACTTAACCAATAGCGGCGACACTATTAGCGGCGACATGTCGCCGCTATTGGTTAAAAATATACAGCCCCACCTTCGGCTTCCCTCCACATTTCCCCCTTTCCCTCCACATCCTCCACATCCTCCCGATCAACTGTCTCTCCACATCCTCTCCGAGTTCTTGCCACCGGCCACCACCGGTCACCATCCGAGCTCCCCCGAGCACCACCCAACACCACCTGAGCACCACATCCCCCTTTCGCCGAGCACCACCGACCACCACTCCCGTCTTCTTTCCTCCTCTCGCCGGTCACCATCCGAGCTCCCCCTCCTTCTCGAGCAAATACATTCACCACCACCATCGTTGCTGCATCCGACCACCACCACTGCTGCAACCCACCACCACCACTGCAACCGACCACCCTTGTTTAGGTATGAATTTTTGATTTAGTTGTGTTATTGTGTGACATTGTTAGCTATGAATTTGGGTATTTAGGTATGAATTTTTGATTTAGTTGAAACATTATTTAGGGATGAATTTTGATTTATTTGTGTTATTGGGTGAATTATTTAGGTATGAATTTGGGATTTAGTATGTATTTTTTATTTTAGTTGTGTTGAAACATTATTTAGCTAGAATTTTTGATTTAGTTGTGTTATTAGACGAATTTTTAGGTTATGTTAGTTGTGTGCCTCTTTAATTTAGTTATACAAGTTATTTGTTAAATTATTGTTTATAATGTTTATTAATTAGATGTTAGTTTAGGTGTTTTGTTGGTTGAAAATTATTATGTTAATAATGCTTAATAATTAGATTATTTAGGTTATGATAGTCGTGTAACAAGTTGTGTTATTTGAAAATTATTGTTTAGTAATTTGTGTATAGACAAAACAATGATCACTATAAAATGACAAGTTGTGTTATTTATAAACACAAATGATCATTGTTTAGTTGTTTGATTTTTTAGTGA
The DNA here is from genome assembly GCA_024085815.1 of Flaveria linearis. Taxonomy (NCBI): domain Eukaryota; kingdom Viridiplantae; phylum Streptophyta; class Magnoliopsida; order Asterales; family Asteraceae; genus Flaveria; species Flaveria linearis. The sequence goes on from CM044002.1 coordinate 22,277,693, forward strand.
TTTCTTATTGTTTTTCATTACTATAAAAACACAATTTAGGTTATGATCATTTGTGTTTTATATTAATGAAAAACAATAAAAAATCACTAAAAAAATCAAACGAAACGTGACATTTTTTAAAACAATTACAATAATGTTTCAATTTGTTTAGACATTGTCACGTTTCATTTAATTGTTATAGTAATTGCTTATTGTTTTACATTATGAGCGTTTACGTTTCGTGACTTCATTCTAATCATCACGAGCTTAGAAATACCCGCCCGAAATTGATTTAGTAATTAATTTCGGGTTGTCCCCGTTTTGGGACTGCTTTTTGAATATTTTATCTCATTTAGGATATGAATGTGTATTACATATTGTTTGTTTAAGAAAAATTTGGTCATTTTCTCTTTGCTCCTCGGGTATATATTTCTATATACTTGGGAGCTAAGAGGAAATGCTGCCGAATTTTTCTTAAACAAACAATTATGTAATACATGTTCATATATGAGATAAAGTATTCAAAAAGTGGGTATAGCAGCCTACCCTTTGGAATTCTCAATCTACTGTCCTACTTTTTGTTTGATAAATAATGTATCGGTGGAAAATGATTTATTAGTTGTGTTATTTGATAAATAATATTGGATATAATGATATAAACTTAACTTAGTTTATTTAGCCTTTTATGTAACTTATGGCTTATGGTTTTCTGATGATTTTTCCCTTCTCTTTATGTATATGATTTTAGGGTTTCGGTAAGATTCATTCTGATAATCACGAGCTTAGTAATTCCTTTTTGTTCGAGTTTTGTGGATAATTTTTCATCCACTTAAATCCTAATATATTTTGCAGTTCCATAATCATGCCTATCGATAAAAGTTGGCTTCTTAATCCGAATCGTAGATCACCTGAGTATCAACAAGGACTTAGCTCTTTTATAGATATGTGCGAAAAACTTGTGGACAGTTATGGCCAGATTCGATGTCCATGTATGAAATGTCAGAATACGGTATTATTAGGATGGGTTAAAATGAAATATCATTTAGAAATATGGGGCATGTGCCGGTCGTACAAGGATTGGATCTATCACGGTGAAAGTTTAATTCCTGAAGTTGTAGTTGTGGAAAACGTTGCGCCAACAAACGAAATGGCTGACGTTATCGAAGACGTTATGGAGGAGAGTAGCGGTCTCCATGAGCAGAGTAGTGGTCTCCATGATGATTTTGAGAACTTGTTAGAAGAAGTTCAATCAGAATTATATCCGGGTTGTGCTAAGTTTTCTTCACTTGATTTTTTAGCAAAGCTTATGCATATCAAGGTGAAGAATAAATGGACTAATAGCTCATTTGATGAGCTTCTTGAGTTGTTACAATCTTCACATCCTGAGGGTAATAAAATCCCATCTTCTCATTATGTAGCAAAAAGGACATTAAAAAAGATTGGTTTAGGATATGAGTCGATACATGTGTGCAAATATGATTGTGCTCTTTTCTGGGGAGAAAACCTTTTGTTAGAAAAATGTCCCGTTTGTAATGAGAGTAGGTGGGTTGATACAAATACAAAGGGCAAGAAGTTACCTCACAAGGTGTTACGATGGTTTCCTTTAACCCCGAGACTACGACGATTGTATTCTTCAAGGCACACGGCAAAAGATATGATTTGGCATAGTACCGGACGATCAGAAGAGGGTACGATGCGACATCCTGTTGATGGTACCTCATGGAAAGATTTTGACATAAAGTACCCGACCTTCTCAAGGGAACCGCGAAACGTTCGCCTAGGGCTTGCAGCCGACGGTTTTAATCCATTTGGTAACATGAGTTCGGCTCATAGCACGTGGCCGGTTGTACTCACCACATACAATCTGCCTCCATGGTTATGCATGAAAGAGTCATCATTTATGTTGTCATTGTTGATTCCTGGTCCTAAATCACCGGGGAAAGACATGGATGTGTTTCTTAGGCCGTTGGTGGATGAGCTTAAGCAGTTGTGGGTGTCAGGCGTACGTACTAAAGACGCGGCGACAAACACGTTCTTTACAATGAAAGCGGCGTTGTTATGGACTATAAACGACTTTCCAACTCGTAGTAGTTTATCTGGTTGGAGCGGGCAGGGTTACAAAGCATGCCCGACATGTAACGAAGACACTCCTTCTATGCGTGTTACAAATAAAGTTGTATATGTTGGTCATCGGCGATTCTTAGATGCTAACCATGAGTGGAGAACAAGTTTAGAATTTAACGGAGAACCCGAGATCAGAGCCCCTCCGAAACAGTTTAATGATACAGACATAGAAGCACAAATTAGTCGTCTACGCCATCGTTTGCCGGGTAAACATCCCGATTTTGGAGGTGTAAAATCAAAGCGGGAGGAGTTTGAGTTGAACTGGTCGAAACGAAGCATATTTTTTGAACTTGAGTATTGGTCTTCTCTGCAGCTAAAACATAACCTAGATGTGATGCATATCGAAAAAATGTGTGTGACAGTTTGTTGGGTACTCTTCTAATGAATGAAAAGAGCAAAGATACGCCAAATGCACGTGTTGACCTAAAAAATCTAAATATTCGAAGTAGGCAGTGGTTGGAGAAAAGAATGGCAAGTGGTATAGTCCACATCCAAAATACTCATTGAAGATCAGTGATCGAAAGTTATTTTGTGAGTTTATAAAGGATGTTAAATTGCCTGATGGGTTCGGATCTAATATCAGGAAGAGAGTGGTAGATAACAATACTAATATTACTGGGTTGAAATCTCATGACTGTCATATTCTCATGCAGCGTTTAATACCGATTGGGGTTAGATGCTTTTTGACCAAAGATACTTATACACCAATAGTTGATCTTTGTACGTTTTTTAAGCAACTCTACTCAAGAACACTATTGGTCGAGGATATGAAGAAAGCTAAGGATGCCATTCTTATTGAATTACATTATGCAAATGAGTATTCAACTGTCCTATTTCGTTGCAAATGGTTTTGATACTCGAAGGGGCGTTTCATACGACAATAATATCATTAGTATCAACACAGAACGTGAATGGGACAAAGACGATCAACTCATATTTGCCTCTCAAGCTAAACAAGTGTTTTACATCCGAGAACCTTCTCGAAGAAATCAAAACAATAATCACCGGTGGGTCGTCGAGAATGTTAATCATCGAAAAATTTGGGATCGCCCTACAATCAATGATGGTGTCATGGAGAACATTCAAAATGTTGACAATGACTTGACAGAAGATCTTGACGTTGTTCACAACCACTCTTCATCTAATAGCATACTTTTCATTGACTTCACACAATACTTTCATAACATACCTACTCATGTCACCGAAGACGAGACTCCAAGTGAAGTTAATCCGCCAACTGTTACCGCTGAAGAGGTGTTTGAAGACGAGGATGATTATGATGAGGACGATTCTGATTATGACACCGAAGAGTCTGACGAAGATACTGAAGTATATGAGGGTGACTCTGATTGAAACATTTGTTAGGATTTGTATATGTATTTATTTATTTAAACCTTTGTTTGTATTTCATGTTGTACTACAAAACTTTCTTCTTATTTTAACATTATGTTCTAAATCTTATATTTCAAGACATGTTTTCATTGTGGATTGTTCTCGTATACCTTATGGCTGATGTGATGAGTCACGGAGGTGATGGCGCGGGGGATCCACCACTTCCTCCATTTGACACTCATGGGAGTCACGCGTTAGACGGTAATGGTTATTATAATTAATTTATATACTATGTTTATTCAATTATTATTAATATATAATGCAATCAATGATTTTTTAATCTGATTACAGGCACGCCTTCTCGTAAAACAAGAGGCAAGGTGAAAAATAAGAAATTGCAGCAAGAGCTAGCTAAAAAGGGAGGACCTTTATCTCTACCCTTTGATAAAGCTGCCACGTATACCCCCGTTGGCGAACTTAATGATATGTTTGTTCGCGAGGTGGGGATATACATGGAAGCTAATTTACCTTTTAATGTTCGTTCGTATGAAAATCTTTCCGACAGAAGAATGCTTTGGAAGAGCATATGGCGGTAAAATTTTATAAGTTATATGTTTGTTATTCATTTTTACATAAATAACTTTTATTTTGTTGAACTTAAATGTAGCGACGCTTTGACTTTGATGAGATATTGCGAGATCGTGAGCGCGCACAGATAGAGGGTGGAATCCGTGCGGTGTTTCTCAAACGATTTAGAGATCGAAAAAATGTGGCAAAAAAACATTTTGATCGGGTTGGAGGCTACGATAACGTAGAACAAGCAAGGGTCAATCCTCCAACAGGAATGAATCATGATAATTGGAACAAAACCGTTGACTATTTTATGAGTGACGCATATAGGAATGTGTCAAGTTCAAACAAATCAAATCGTCAACAACAAATATATACAAACCGTGGGGGGACTGCTTCATATAGTAGTTATTGTTATAAGCAGGTAATGATTTAAATTTATATATTTGTGTATTATATATTAGCATTTTTTAATATATAATATACTTTTTAAAAACAGAATAAAAGCAGACTTGAAACGTTTCATGATGCTCATACTGGTAAAGATGGGACATTTGATAGCGAGGTAGCAGAGCAACAATATGTAAGTATTTCTTAAAAGTATAATTTTTAAATATATATTTATGTATGTATAAATATGTTAATATATTTTTGTTAATTAATACAGAACCAATTAAAGGAAAGGTTTGATGAGCTAAGTCAAACCCAAAATCAAGAAAGTGAATCATCAACGCTGAATGAAGTCGATATCTTTGAGTCGGTGTTGGGACAACGGCGTGGACTTATTCGGGGGATTGGGCGTAAACCATTTTCATCTGCAGGGACGAGTTCTTTTGTTCATGATCATGAACAAACTCCTCAGTCGTTTACACAGGTAAGTGCATCATAGTTGGATGTGTTAAGTTCATCATAGTTCACTTAGGTTTATTATGACTTTTTATCCCTAAAATAGACTTTAATTATCTAAGTTTAGCTTAAACGGGTCAAAATGGGTGAAAACAACATGATTTGAGTTAAAACGGGTCAAAATGAGTTAAACTTGGATGTGTTAAGTTCATCATAGTTCATTTTGGTTTTTTATGACTTTTTATTGCTAAAATAGACTTTAATTATCTAAGTTTAGCTTAAACGGGTCAAAATGGGTGAAAACAACATGATTTGAGTTAAAACGGGTCAAAATGAGTTAAACTTGGATGTGTTAAATTCATCATAGTTCACTTAGGTTTATTATGACTTTTTATCCCTAAAATAGACTTTAATTATCTAAGTTTAGCTTAAACGGGTTAAAATGGGTGAAAACAACATGATTTGAGTTAAAACGGGTCAAATGAGTTAAACTTGGATGTGTTAAGTTGATCATAGTTCATTTTGGTTTTTTATGACTTTTTATTGCTAAAATAGACTTTAATTATCTAAGTTTAGCTTAAACGGGTCAAAATAGGTGAAAACAACATGATTTGAGTTAAAACGGGTCAAAATGAGTTAAACTTGGATGTGTTAAATTCATCATAGTTCACTTTGGTTTTTTATGACTTTTTATTGCTAAAATAGACTTTAATTATCTAAGTTTAGCTTAAACGGGTCAAAATGGGTGAAAACAACATGATTTGAGTTAAAACGGGTCAAAATGAGTTAAACTTGGATGTGTTAAGTTCATCATAGTTGTTTTAGGTTATTATGACTTTTTATCCCTAAAATAGACTTTAATTATCTAAGTTTAGCTTAAACGGGTCAAATGGGTGAAAACAACATGATTTGAGTTAAAACGGGTCAAAATGAGTTAAACTTGGATGTGTTAAGTTCATCATAGTTCATTTTGGTTTATTATGACTTTTTATCCCTAAAATAGACTTTAATTATCTAAGTTTAGCTTAAACGGGTCAAAATAGGTGAAAACAACATGATTTGAGTTAAAACGGGTCAAAATGAGTTAAACTTGGATGTGTTAATTCATCATAGTTCACTTAGGTTTATTATGACTTTTTATCCCTAAAATAGACTTTAATTATCTAAGTTTAGCTTAAACGGTCAAAATGGGTGAAAACAACATGATTTGAGTTAAAACGGGTCAAAATGAGTTAAACTTGGATGTGTTAAGTTGATCATAGTTCATTTTGGTTTTTTATGACTTTTTATTGCTAAAATAGACTTTAATTATCTAAGTTTAGCTTAAACGGGTCAAAATGGGTGAAAACAACAAGATTTGAGTTAAAACGGGTCAAAATGAGTTAAACTTGGATGTGTTAAGTTCATCATAGTTGTTTTAGGTTATTATGACTTGGATGTGTTAAGTTCATCATAAGTGTGTTTGTTTAACATCAATAATTGACACTTCATATACTTAGCCAAGATATAAATGTATATTTTGTTTTTGTAGGAGCAAATTTCAAGTCTATTTCAAAACGCGCAATTTATGTCACAAATGACGCAATTAATTGCTTCGCAAAAGGCTCCAAATCAAGTCGAAGAAGAGGATTCAGACGAGGGGGATGAATAGCATGCTTATTATTGTATGACATTGCGTAATCTAGATTTTAAGCTTTTAAACATGACTTAATTATCTATGTATGATTGGATGATATTTTGTACGTAATCTAGATTGTAGTTTATGTATAATTTTATGATATTGTGTAGTGTAATCTAGATTTGATAAACATAGGTTTATTTTGGCTGGAAAACAGGATTTCCAAAAAAAAAAAAACAAAAAAATTAAAAAAAGACCATTAGCGGCGACATATGTCGCCGCTAATAGTCGCAAAATACCATTAGGTGGCGACAATTATTAGCGGCGGTTTTTTGGTCAATAGCGGCGACACTTTTAGCGGCGACTTATTAGCGGCGACTCTTTGGTCAATAGCGACGAACTTTTAGTGGCGACTTATTAGCGGCGACTAGTCGCCGCTAATAGTAATAGCGGCGACACTTAGGGGTATTAGCGGCGACATATGTCGCCGCTAAAGGTCTTCTTCCTTGTAGTGAGGGTGGTGTTTAACGCCAATAAGGGCCAACTAAGATGACGCCCCTGGGGCGTGCTTGTACACCAATTGGCCTAGAGAGCACAACATTTCCATAAGCTATACAGTATTAATTGTAATTGATAACTTTTTGGTCTTAAAACCTTTGAATGTTTTTAGTCTTACCAAGGCTAATAATTTGCCATTGGTCACCCCAAGGGAATGAATGTAGAAACTGAAAATTTGGCATTATGTCGTGTGTTCACAATCACATGTGCCCACGACAAAAGAAAATGAGATTGTGGGAAAGTAACATTGACAGGATAAGGACAGTACCCTTAACTAACGGAACGAGTACCGGACGGGTGGATGCTGATTTAACAAATCAATTAACCTCGCTCGCTCTTTTCCTCACCACCCCCAAAACAAAGCTACTTTGATTAAGTTTTAACCAATCCCCGATCAACCTAAACTAAGAGTCTCTTACTCGATCCTAAAAGAACGGTGTTCGTGGTCGCCATACTTTTTACCTCGTAATCTCATCGTCCTATGAAAATTTTGCAACACCAAATCCTCTCGTGAAGGGGGTTCATTTTGGTTTGTGAAATTTATTAGAGTTAGAATTGGAATTGGAACTTGAATTAGAATTAAAATAATGTATTTAATTTTTAATATTTTTCAAAGGATTTGTAATTCAAGAAAATTGGAATCTATAGAGAGAATTTAAATTTTAAATGTATTTTTTGAGACAAAACACTTATAAAGGTATTGGAATTTATCACTCATTGCAAACCGCTACAACCTCAATGACCACCGATCATCGCCGTTACATATCACCGTCGTCGCCGTCACAGGACCCGTTGGCGAAAACCGGTCGTACCCCATCGCCGCCACCAACCAATCACGCTCGTCCCAAAAGAAACCCGACAATCGTCGTCGAACGCGTCTAAAACCGACATGGTTCAGCGACAATGGTCGGTAGTTGGCCGCGGGCGTGGACGGTGGAGACGGGCGTTTGTTGGCGGTAGGTGTGGTTAACGGCGACTGTCGATTGTCGACAACGATTATGGCATGATTGGTTGTCGGTGGGTTTGTGTTGTCGGGGGGCAGGGCGACAAGCGAGCAGTGAGTGGCGCGTCAAATGAACAGTTTTTGGTGATCGACGGAAATCGGATGTCAAGGGCGACGACGACTGTAGTCAGAGGTGATGTTCGGCAGCGGCAACTGTCGTGGTGGCAGAAGTCAACGGTCGGGGGTGGCAGCGGTCAGGCGGCTGCGGTGGGCGGTCAGGCAGCGGCGGTGGGGGGTCGAGGTTGGAGGTTGGGCGACAGGTGGCGGTGTCGGCAGCCGACGATTGGGTGGCGGCGGTCGGAGTCTAGCAGGTGCTGGTCGACGGTCCGGGTCAGTCATTGGCGGCGGTGGTCGGAGGTTTACAAGGTCGGCAAGGGTCGTTGGTAGTGTCGGTTGGTGGTGAGCGGGGGTAGTGGGGGTCGGTGGCGGAGGCGGGGGTCGGTGGAATTTGAAATCCTTTAGAATTTGAAAGGATTTTGAAAATCTTTCATTTGAAGGAATTTGAGCGAAGTATTTTTCATTTTTTCGCAACCAAAAACATTAATAATTAAATTAAAGTTTTAATTTTAATAAATTCCTACCAACCAACACAAAAGCCTATAGAATTAAAATTCTAATTCTATCAAATTTCATTGAATTCTTACATACCAAACGTCTTTAAGTGTCTAGGGTTTAAGGTTTTTATATGGAGATACCTACTGATTATTCTATATATTATAAATTTAGTCTTTATTGATGGTTCGTGATGAATGGTAAAAAGTTGTAATCTTTATTTTTAGGTAGGGTTGTTCAAAAAGCTCGATTTTCATAGCTTGCTCAAGAATAGTTTAAAAATAGCTTGCTTGTAATCAACTTTTTTATTAGCGAGCCGAGCCGGCTCGGCTCCTTAACGAGCTGAGCCCGAACCAAGGCCAGCTTGACACTTGACTGGTTTGGTAGCTGGCTTGTTGGGTCACTCGTTGGCTCGTTTAAATTAAAACCAAAAATATGTTTTGTGTAGATTATAAATCAAAATTATGACATTTTAATTAAAATAAATCATATGTACGTATGATTGTTTTGATATTTTCCAATAACAAACTATGTATAAAAGTATTAAAAGATGATTATAGTATCTGAAATAGTAATCTTATATAACCGTCTCAACGAGTTAAAATAAATAAATATAAAAATACTATTTTAATATGTTTATATATATAGCATATTTATTATATAATAAAGTTCTTTTTAAAAATAAATAGGTTGATTCGTGGGCCAGTTTGGTTTAGTTCGTTTACAGTCCTAATCTTGAGTGGTAGGTGAACGGCTCACCATAAATATTATATCTTGATTGGTTTTGCTAACGGGCGTCTGTGATTGAATTGCACCAACCCTTTGTGCTATTACCAGCCTGTCAGCTCAACAGTGAAGTCCCATGGCAAGTTGTAGTCTTTTACATGTATAGTCTCAGGTGTTTATATTATTATCATCATATCATAGTCATAGAAATCTTCTTTAGATGTTGTGGCTAGCTATTGCCACTTTTAATCCATTTGTGTAACCCACTTGAGTAACCAGCTTATTCTTTTCAATGGTATTGAGGGCACAAGATTTCTATTGGACAATCATGTGTTCTTCTAAATCAAGTTTCAGTTTTTTTGTCTTTTTCCCTATAGCGTTTCTAATGGGATGATTTTGACCATTAGTGAGGGATGTGAAACCGACGTGGAGGAAAGAGACAGGTTTTACCGAAGAAGAAGTTAATTTGTGGCAACAGACGGAGAAAAGGATGATAGTATAGATGCTCTTAGTGATAATATAAGAGATAATTGACTTCTATGCCTAAACCATAACCTAAACATTATATGTCTAGCAAAAAGATGGTGAAAGATAGACTAGTTTATATGACAAACACTAAAAATAAGGGGAAAGAGACTAGTTTATATGACAAACACTAAAAATAAGGGGAAAGTCTTAAAATGTCTATTTTGACCTAAAAATTCCCTCAAAACATCCATAAATATTTTCTTCTTAAAATGTCCAGAAATATTTTCTCCTTAAAATGTCCCCTCCAGACAAGACGCTCGCCCATGCTGTGAAGGCCCCCGAATCATCTTCTCCCGCCACCACCACCACCACCACGGTCCTTGAAACCCCACTAGAAAAACCAAACCCAGTACCACGTATCGATCACAACCACTGCAACCGCCCGCAAAAAATTCACCCTCGTCCCCCTCATCTTCCACTTCTAGCCATTTTCCCCTTCATCTGGAGCATCCTGGAGGGCCTCCATCACCTTCTCCGAAAACGACGACTTCATCATCTGGGCTCACAAAGCCTTCGGCCACTTATGTGGATCGTTAATGGGCAGCTGGAAGTTCCTCACCGAACTTATCAACATTGCAGGGTTTCCAATCCACTCTTTAGGCGGTCATCGGTGCTGTGGACCATCCTGCATTATGGACGCATGTACCATTTTGGATGGCCCGCTACACAGGCGCCCTGCCTTGTCTAAGAAGGCGTCGACACTTTGTCTGGAGGGGACATTTTGAGAAGAAAATATTGAGGGTGACATTTTAAAGGAATTTTAGGTTAAAAGAGATATCTAAGGAATTTTCCCTAAAAATAATGGTTTACATATAATTTTAGATTTATATCTAGGCATATATATGTGGGCAAGTGTTCATACCCATGGCACACTTTCTTGTGATTAAGACTGAGAAATCCATATTGTATCTATAATTTATATTAGGAGAAAATATTTGGAACCACTAAAACTTATCACAATGAATGCAAGTTGAATGCAAATCATTGCCTTTGGTGAAGACACCCTCCTACCCAAAAGATGAAAAAGGATGACATTTATTAGTAACTTTGATGGTCACTTATCATGACACATTTAGTCTTATGTTAATGTCTAAGCTCATTATTTGGTGTGTGTACTTCGGTCAAATGTGATGAGATGAATATAGTGTGAATTGATCATCATTCCATTAGTGCTAATGCAAGAAAAACTCAAAAGTTGGAAACTTTCATTGCCAATAGTTTTCCACCCCCCATTATCTCAAGGGTAAAAGTTTATTTGTTTGTTAGCAGCCATCTTGTTCTCAATTAGCCAAAGATATGTGTTATCTTAGTTTCTCTACAACAATGATTACAAGATTTGAAACTCAATTCTTATGGCCAAATTGTTAACCACTATGAAGCTTTATTGGATACTCATTGTGTTATATATGGCTTCCAAAACCTGACAAAATCCCACCAAACTAAACAACTTGAATTGTCTCATCTTGCTTGCTATGTGCATGTTAAAGTTTAATGCGATCCCCGTAGGTTTCATATTGTATTCACTAGAATATAGAGTTAAAACGATGTAGATAAAGATCGAAATCTTCCTAAACCAACATTTAATAAAATAGGTTTCATATTAACCTATAAATCTGTTATAATGAAACCATCTAATGCTGTTAACACAATAACATATTCTTTATACAATGTGACATACATGTATCTAGGCTGGCAAAACAAATAAAATACGACTCGAAACGACAATGACAAGACACAATCAATAAGACCAAGTGCAAAGTCATTTTCTTCACACAAAAACACAAGCTTGTCAATAAACGTGTTACATAACATGATTTGTTATGACATAATTAATATCAATTGTTAACACGGTTAACAAATAATTAAAAAAAAAACATCACTAAAAAATAAAATCCATGGTAATGATATCCTTTAAGAACAATAATTTACATATTATATATATATTAAAGATATAACGTTTAGCTACAGTACTACAGTAGCTCGGCGCTCTCCCTCTCGCTCTGCTCTCTCTCTCGCCCAACGGGCGACCACCGCACCATCGCCCCCCCACCGGCGACATAGCTCGGCGCTCTCCCTCTCGCTCTGCTCTCTCTCTCGCCCAACGGGCGACCACCGCACCATCGCCCCCCACCGGCGACATAGCTCGGCGCTCTCCCTCTCGCTCTACTCTCTCTCTCGCCCAACGGGCGACCACCGCACCGTCGCCCCCCACCGGCGAACTTCGCACCGGCGACCGTCGCCACAACGGGTAAGCGACCCTCACACCGGCGTTTGTTGTTGCACGAGGTTGGTTCGTCTTCTTCCTTGGTTTTGGTCTTCAAACCCTGGATCTGTATTCTTCTTTGGTTTTCGTCTCTGGATCTGGTTTTGGTTTTGGCGTTTCACGAAGTTGGATTGGTGTGATCGTGGCTGTTATCTCGTGAGTTCCGATTGGTGTTCCGATTGGTTTTGGGGTTCCGATTGGTGTTCTCGATTGGTGCTCCGATCGGTTTTGGTCTTTGGTTTGTTGTGTCACGAAGTTGGTTCCCCGAGTGGTGTTCGAAGTATTGTGGTTTTGATTTTCATTGATATGTGTGATTCTGTGCAAAATTAGGGTTCTTTCCCCTCAAATTGGTGCTTTATTGAATGAAAATGAAAATTGTGTATTTACATAGTTTCATGTTTATGTGATGCTCAAAAATATGGTTTAGAAATTGCTAATTGATGTATTTGGTGTTTAGAAATTGGTTGGTTGAATTAGGTGCTTAATTTTATGTTTAATTTGCTACATGAAGTTCTTTAGAAATTGGTTGGCTGGATTAGGTGCTTAATTTGCTGGTTTGATTAGAAGCTGAGTGAGGTTTAGAATTATATATTTTGCCAAAGGAAAAGGGATTTGAGGCTCTGAGGTTCTTGGGATTCTGATGTTCTCTGCATTCTTTGATTATTTCTTTTAATTTAATAAACATGCCTTGGCGGCAGAACAAAGTGGTTAGGAGAATTCTGTGAGGGTTTTATGCAGTCAATTGTTTAAGCTTATATGCAGTTTTTACTAGGTCATTTGGGTAATATTTTATGCAGTCAATTATGCAATGGGTTGAGTCATTTGGGTCAGTTTTTATGCAGTCAATTATGCAATGGGTTGAGTCATTTGGGTTAGTTATTATGCAAACTGAACTAGAACTGGGACTTGGACTTGGACTGAACTAGAACTGGGACTGACAATGACCAATTCAAATACAAATAACACCAGTTTTGTGGCTTTTGCAGATGGAGTTTCCTCAAAATTATCCGAATTCATTATGGTGAGAACAAGAAAAAGATTTTATGGTGAAGGAGTCGTCTCACAATCTTCATCAAATGTAAGTCTTGCACTCATAATCTTCATCAAATGTAAATATCTGTTGTTGTTCGATTAATCTACATTTCTTTCAAATAGTAATTGCTGTTGATTACTTGATTTTATTCGACTTTTCTTTGATTTTATTTGACTTTTCTTTCTACACTGTGGTATAGCCACACTAAGCCGTCACTATATGCAACCGACTTCTGTTTTTTGGTAGGAGTGAGGTTTAAAAGAGTAGAATAACAAACTTGGTAGTCATGCTTTTGGTATCAACTGATTTCATGTTGAATGATTTAAAAGTTACAAACTTTGTTGTCATGTTGAAACTATCAATGGGTCAATTTCTGTTGAAAACAGGAAATGGGTTTAAATTCCGCAGTCTATCTATGCTTGTGCTATAATGCTTTGTATTCTATGTATTAAAATAGAATTAAGGTATAAGTGAGGTCTATCTATGCTTCTGTTTTTTTGGTAGGAGTGAGATTTAAACGAATAGAAGATGAATTACAAACTTGGTAGTCAAGCTTTTGGTATCAACTGATTTCATAGGGTGTTGAATGAGTTAAAAGATACATGTTGTCATGTTGAAACTATCAATGGGTCAATTTGCTAAGCTACTTTTGTAACGTTGGGTTACACTCTTTTAAGTACCTGATAATTTTTATTTTGTTTCCCTTTTACAGAGCCAGCACACCAAAAGAAGAAGACTACGAAAAAAGTAAGTCCATAGATTTCAATATAATATCCTATATCAATAGGACCATTATCTACCATAGGAGTACAAATATTTCGATAATTCCAAATTTGAGATCATAGGAGCACACATATTTTGGAGGAATGAATCTTTCTGTTGAATGAATATTTATGTTTTTAGTTTTGTTTAAATGTTTTTTTTGAAAGAGTGTCATAGTTTTGACTACAGTAACAATTCGTCTCATTCCTCTCTCTCTAGAGACTCCTGTTTCTCTCTCAACAAAGACGAAGAAGAAGAAGACAACAACAAAGAGGCACAGGAGATATGGTCTCCACGCGTCGCAGTGGATCTATACCCAACAACAACAACAACAACAAGCAATCATCGTCCTCTGACCACAAGCCACCGTCTCCCAAACGCCACAAGGTATCATTATGCTATTTCCCCCTTCAATTTCATCTCGATTGGTTGAATATGTTTTCCATACCAATAAAATGATTTTTCAAGGCATATTGTAATTGTTGGTTCATCAAAAGCTTTTTCAAAATTTTCGTAACAATGATAATTTATTGAATAAAATTGCATATGCTATGAAATGGTGTACAAAAGCAAAGTAGAACCAGAGCCATTTGGGATGTAATCCAAATGTTAGAAGCAGCCATACGTAAATAATTTTTTTTTGCGTAATAAACGATTCCCCCGCAGCATCGCGCGGGTGGAAAGTTACTAGTTTAAAACAAAAGTCTATGAAAGATTAAGCTAAAAGTGTATAATATTAATAAAAATGAGATAATAAACGATACTCACGTAACTTACATTTATAATGCGATGTGTGAAGATGAAAATAAAGTTGTATAGGTGGTGCTAATGGCTAGAGTTAGGAAAAGCCGAAAATGGTATATTATATTATTTTAATAATTAAATAAAATAATTAAAAAAATGATTAAGTATGTCATAAAAAAGTTAAGTAGTTGTTTAACCTATATAGACACAAAGTAAATCATGTAAGCTTAAACTCAAACTTGCTTAACTCCAACTCATAACTTACTTAAGTCCGTGTCATATCGTGTTAAGCTCAAACTCAAAATTACTTAACTTTTTGTCATAACGTGATGTTTTAACGGTTTTAACCTGGTTTTTCGATATATCAGTACGTTATATTGACGGTTTGGTATTGACAGTTTAACGGTTTGAACCGTTTTTCTAAGAATCCATTTGTTTAAAGTATTTAACTATTTTTTACTATGCATAAATTAAACTAATGGAAAAAAATACATATAATTTGCTTGTATCCATCTGAGTTGATAGAAAATAAAGAAGATTGTGCAGTATTTATGGTATAGATCATAAATAATTCATCATCGTTGATTCAAGCTATTATTTTATTTTTAATTTATAGTTTATAAATGTTCTTACAGTTCGTTATGAAAATATTTTCGATGCAATATATAATATCAAGTACTAGAATTAATTTCTATTCATGTATCTTCCTACTCTAATAAAATGATAAATGCGAGTGTCATGTGTCAGCTTCATATTTATTCTTTTTTTCTCGCTTCTCTCTCCTATTAAATAACAACATTAATTACTAATAATATTATTTATTTATTTTTATATTATAATTAGTTTTTTAATAAATTAAGAAATAAATCTTTTTATTAATGTTATTTCTATAGAAATAACTTTGTATAAAAATAATTTTTTTCTAAAAAATTATACTACTTTTACGTAATATTTTAGAAGTGTTTTTTTCTAAAGTAATTTTTTTATAAAAAATAATTAAAATAGGAAGTTATAGTAAGGATATTTTTTGAAATGAAAGATTTTTAAAAACGTTATTTTGAAACAAAATATTTACTTTATCTTTAGAAAATTAAAATAGAAAGTTATAGTAAGCATATTTTTAAAAATAAAAATTTTTTAAAATGTTATTTTGAAACAAAATGTTTCTTTATCTTTAAAAAAACAAAATATTTAAAAAGTTCATAGTATTGTTTTATTATTTATAGTTATTACTCATACGTAATTTCAATTATATCATGTCTTCGTATATCGTTTTATAATTAATAATTTTTATTTTGTTTGATATTTTTTATTCAACCGGTGTAATACACGTGTTTACTAAAGCTAGTTACAATATATTGTAATATGATCTTATCACCTTTCTATTAGAATATATCTTTTTTGTTGAAGTTTATACATATATACATTGTAACATCTCGTATTTTCAAAATTAACTTTGTTAAATCTTAAAAATAATTGATATTATAATAATAATAATGATATTATTATCACTATTATTAATAATAATATTAATACTAATAATAACAATGTTAATAATAACATTAATAATAATGATAATATAGGTTTAATATATTAAGCCTATAATCAATAACTTTTTACATAAAATAATAACAATGTAAACCACAGGGGCTAAACTGTAATTTAGTTAAAAACTAAAACAAAACTTTAGATTTCATTTGGAAGTTGCTGGAAACTTCAGGGACTATTTGTGAAAAACTTTTAAAAAAACAACCCAACCATCACCACCCGTCGACACCCCCCCCCCCTTTTTCTCCGGCCACTCTCCGGCGATCCCACAACTCCCAAAACCACTCGATTTTAATCAAATTAAACACTCCCCACTTATCACGTGGGAGATTCGAACCTGAGCACCCAAAACAATTTAAAATTTAATCGATGAGTGCGATCTATAACCAAACCCGACCGCCCCACTTAAATTCGAATCAAATTGAATGGAACATCGAGTGTACACTCAATCAACTTTCATTTAAAGGAGACCCGATCGCTTTAGGTTGATTTTGATTCCAAGCTTGGAGCATATAAATTCTTAAATCGATTTCTTTCCCTTTATCTTCATGTTTTGACTCGATCTAGCTACATCGAACCATTTATTCCTTACTTATCAACTTTCATTTTGAGATATCATCAACACCTGATTACGTGATGGTAGTCTTCCTAAATAATCTTTTGTCAAATAAAGATATTATCAACTTGTGATTATGTCTTTCTAGTCATATGAATGTTCTCGACTATACTTATGGGTTTGATGAATTACGTATGCAATCTACCTTTGGAAATTTGTTATCCTGTCAAAACATGTTTACAAATACCTATCTTATTGTTTGCGTCATTTCTTGAATCGTTTTTGAATCTTTAACCTTGAAAATCATTGAAATTCTAACTTGGTCTTGAACAACAAGACTTGTTATTATCCTCATTGCGATATAAAGGTTCATAAAATTTCGTAATTGGTAGTCATGGGTTTGGCATAAAAGAAAAGACATAACTTGACATCTGTCCAACTGTCTTACCTTCACATATGAGAAAACCTAACCTCCGTGTTCCCGTGAATCTCCTGTTTAACTTTTCATTCACTAAGTGCCTCTTAGCTGTCATGATGACAATTGGTGCATTATAGACCGATTGACTAAAATCTTATATTGACTCATGTGAGATAGTGGGTCGAGAAATTAACCTGTATCTGTTTTAAATATTCGTATACCGTGGTATGACGTTAAAACATCGATCGTTATTTTGAATAATTGATTCATTTTCTGTTTTTAATAATATTCTTAACCATCGTCGTGAACTCATTCCAAGATCTTCGCATAGTGTATTATTCTTAGACCGATGGTTGGTCAAAGGATAAATACATATTCACAAGATATGCGTTAAGGTCATTTCATATGGTGACGTTTGGGATTCTTAAATTCTGACGGTTAACCTTTCTTATCATTGTTGGTCTTTTATTGATTTCTAGACATCACCTTACCACGAAATTATATCCTGGAAGTTGTGATACCATGGTAACTCGTCATCATTTCCAATGTTTCCTCTCAAAACGTCTTTTATTTCACTGGAAGAGTTCAAGTTGGCATGCATTATATCAAGAGACTTGAAGGATTCCCTAAAGTGAAACATCTCATCTATAATTAAACGTCTATCACTGTCCGTTCGTACGCTTATCTTTCATTTAAACCCTCTTGTTCGTTTATAAGTGTACGTTTAGATATTATCTCTGATCGAGATGGTCGCTTCATCTCTCGTTTCTGGAAAAGTCTCCAATCAGCTCTCGGAACTCAACTGAATCTCAGCACAGCCTATTACCCATAAACCGACGGTCAGACTGAAAGAACGATACAAACCCTCGAGGATATGCTCCGGGCTTGTGTCATTGATTTCAGTGGATCGTGGGATTCTCATCTTCCGTTGATCGAATTCTCTTACAATAACAGTTACCATACCAACATCCAGATGGCACCCTTTGAGGCCTTGTATGGCCGAAAGTGTCGATCTCTCATCTGTTGGTCTGAAGTTGGTGAATCACATATTACTGATCCGGAATTGATACAAGAAACAACCGACAAAATTCATAAGATCCGTGATAACTTGGTCGCTGCTAGAAATCGTCAAAAGCATTATGCTGATAAAAGACGTAAGCCCATGGAATACAATGTCGGTGATCTCGTACTTCTTAAGGTATCACCTTGGTAGGGAGTGATTCGATTTGGAAAGAAATGGAAGCTAGCACCTCGTTACGTGGGTCCATTCAAAGTGCTCGAGCGAATTAGGAAAGTAGCCTACAAGCTTGAACTACCCTAAGAACTCAGCAATATGTATCCGACGTTTCATGTTTCAAACCTCAAGAAATGCCTCGCCGATGAAAATCTCCACATTCCACTCGACGAAGTCCAGATTGATGAATCTATGCACTTTTATTGAGAAACCTGTGGAAAATATGGATCAGGAAGTCAAAACACTCAAGCGTAGCCGGATACCCATTGTCAAAGTCCGCTGGGAATCTAAACGTGGCCCAGAATTCACCTGGGAACGTGAGGACCAAATGAAATCCAAGTACCCTCATCTTTTCGTTTCAGCCTCATCGTGATTAAAATTTCGAGACGAAAATTCCTAAAGCAGGGGAGACTGTAACATCTCGTATTTTCGAAATTAACTTTGTTAAATCTAAAAAATAATTGATATTATAATAATATAATAATAATGATATTATCACTATTATTAATAATAATATAATACTAATAATAATAATGTTAATAATAACATTAATAATAATGATAATATAGGTTTTAATATATTAAGCCTATAATCAATAACTTTTTACATAAAATAATAACAATGTAACCATAGGGGCTAAACTGTAATTTAGTTAAAAACTAAAACAAAACTTTAGATTTCATTTAGAAATTGCTGGAAACTTCAGGGACATTTGTGTAAAAATTTTTTAAAAAAAACAATCCAACCATCACCACTCGTCGACACCCCCCCTGTTTCTCCGGCCACACTCCGGCCACTCTCCGGCGATCCCACAACTCCCAAAACCACTCGATTTTAATCAAATTAAACACTCCCCACTAATCATGTGGGAGATTCGAACCTGAGCACCCAAAACAATTTAAAATTTAATCGATGAGGGCGATCTATAACCAAACCCGACCGCCCCACTTAAGTTCGAATCAATTGAGTGGAAAACATCGAGTGTACACTCAATCAAACAACCTGGAATCGTATAATCATAAATATAATAATAATCAAGCATCAATTTAGCATAAAACCACCATCGATCACCCTCATTACCCGTGGACCTGCAACTCACTCGAACACTACCTTTGGGACTTCGAAACCTGAAATTAAGTGAGGGTTTCGATTCGTGGTGGTTCTCTAAAGCTTACTGTACGTTTAATTTGATTATCACCATTATTTGGGCATCGATCGAGCACCAAGTGGTCACGGTTGTTCTTCGTTTCGTTCCAAGTCTCATTTCAAATCAATATCAGGTAATTAAATACATACAAACATTCGATTCTACATAAGGAACAAAAGCCCTAAGATTCATTTGATTGTAACATTTGAATTCATGTTCAATTGGAGGTTTGAATGATCTAGGGTTTATCTGATTTGGGGGAAACTCGTTTGTTGATCTTTTAAACTTTCAAAACCAATATCCATCACGGCTGTATGCCATAGTTCACCGGTTCCCCACTCCCTTGCAAACCTTGAGGTCCCGGGTTCGACCCCGGGCAACCTCACATATTTTTTAAGGCTTTTTCAGCTTTAAAAAATTATAAAAAAATTCTAAAAATTATAAAAATGTTTCTACAAACATTAAATATTTTTAAAACCACCAAATTATTTTCTGAGATTTATCTTAATATTTTATTTATTTTATTAAATGTTTTAAATAAATAATATTACAAGTGTTACAAAGTTACTTCTATAAAAGTGAACTTTTAATAATAATTTAAATTATTAAATTATTATTGAGCACTATGTTACCTTTAATTATGAATTATTCAAGATAATTGCAATTATATGTATTTTATAGTTTCACATATTATTTACAAAAAGTCGTTTTGTGTTATTTAAATAATTAAATATTTTAATTATTTATCATATAATTAATTAATAAAATTAATTATTTGTTTTTCCCACACTTTAACAATAAATCAAACGGTTATGCGTATTGATACATTTATTTCTATTAAATTCTAAACATAATCACTATCAATAATTCATTTTATTTATTTCAAAACATTCAAACTAAATAAATTATTTTATTTAAACTACCATTCAAAACCCAATCCTAATGGAAACCCTAATCCATTCCCAATTCTCAAATCACTATTATTATAATTCGAGGCACCGTTCCTTAGGTTAATCATAAGGAAATCATTGGCGCCTAATCTATCACATTCAAATTCTAATCTCATCAACCAAGTGAGTATTCATATCGCTTTTTATATCATTTCTTATTTGAGGGAAATCATGTGATACAATATTCAATCATGATATTCTATTGTTATTTCATTCTAAATTCAATTCAAGACAGGTTATGTTATTACTTGCAACTATGTGAACATACTATGATAAACTGAACGACAGTAAGAACCCTAATACAGTCAATCAATCAATCCTGGTATCAATGGTAGATCTACTGGTTTGGATAACCCACCCCATATGAATAGTCGAGTGGTGATTGTGCTAGTGACAATTAGTCAATCTATGGTGTATGTGTGCAAGTCTATTATATGCAAAGTGTCAAGTCAAGGGGTTTATATTGTGTCGGTTTATCTATATGCTCCGCTATTGCATTATAAGTCTTAACATTACCTTGTGAATTGGATTATTCTCGATCAAACAATCAATCTATACGTATAATCAAAACTGTGTTTACTCACCGGCTAATTTTTAGCTGACTCGTTACTTTTCACATGATTTCAGGTTAAGCAAGTTAGTAGACTTCTACATGCTCATTTAAGACCCGGACTTAGTCAAAATAAAAGACAATTACTATTTGTGATTTCAACTGTTGTAATTGTATATGTTAAACTCATGTTATCTTGTAATATGATTTTAATATTATCTCCACTATTAGACGACCATGTGTTATGAACAATCAATCATTCCCTCGTCCGCTCCGATGATTCCGCCGTCGGTCGGGGTGTGACATACATATACCATACATATATCTAACTTTTACATGGTTGATTTAACATTCCAAACCGCAAACAGGCCATGATATGATATAATGTTATTTTTTGTAAAGAATTAAAACAAAATTTTAGTTCTGACTTGTTTACAACAGGTATATGTATATAATACTTTTTTTAATTTACTTTCTTCACATATTTAAAACTGATTGCAATCAGTATTTATAATTTGTTTAATTAAATATAATAATATACAACTGAAACTAAAGTATCTCAAAACTTGAAAGTTTTGTATTAGTTTTAGTTTTGATAGCCAATTTTTGCAACCATTTACTCGGTCGAAAATTATTGTCGTTAATGTCCAATGTTCTTCTAGTACTATTTTAGTCGTAAATGACTTGTGGGGTTACTTATAAAAGGTCTTGATCCCTCAATTATCACTAATGGATAATAAAGTTGTTTGTTTGCCTCAAGCAAATGGGCATTTTCTAATTTTGAGAAGAACACTATCTTCTAATCACTTTCTTTATTAAATTT
The DNA here is from genome assembly GCA_024085815.1 of Flaveria linearis. Taxonomy (NCBI): domain Eukaryota; kingdom Viridiplantae; phylum Streptophyta; class Magnoliopsida; order Asterales; family Asteraceae; genus Flaveria; species Flaveria linearis. The sequence goes on from CM044002.1 coordinate 22,299,557, forward strand.
GTAGGACTGAGAATCTGGCTTATATTAATATATTATATATTATAATATAGAGTAAATTACAAATTTTGTCCTTTAAGTATTATTAAAATTATGGATCTTATCCTTAAACTTTGATAATTACACTGAATGTCATTTATTTGAAAGTTTTTTACGTTATGTGTCATTTACACTAACTGAAATTAACTTTTTCTGTTAAGTTTTTAGTAAATGACTTTTTTACCCTTACTATTCAAAGGATAAAATCTGTAAGTTATACTTTTATCTTTTATTTCTTTCTTTAATATTATTACTTGTTTTTCTTTTTTCTTTTTCTTATCAATTGATCTTACAAGATTATCTTAAATATTATTAATTAATTTTAATTATTTTGTATAAATATACTTCTATTTATAGATTTAAATTTATTATAATTGTTATTTGTTCAATTTAATTATTTACGTTTCTATTAAAATCAATAAAACCTAGAGAAATCATAATATTTTTTAAACTAAAAACAAAATACATAATTACCAAAGTTTAATTAACTAGCTTTTTACTCGCCACACGTTGCTGCGACATCGTACGCGACGTGGTAAGTATAGATTAACAATTGAGCTAACTTGTCTCCGGACTAAAATAATGTCGAATCGTAAAGTAACTCGAATATATACCATTGAACAAATACGTATTATACTTGATCCACTTTTTTCCGAAACAAAATCTTGTCGATATGTTGATCAAATCGAACTGTACATAAGAAAAGCACATAGATTACAATTGTTTACGAACTAAATTTAAATTGAAACGTAGAGTAACTTGGATTTATATCGTTGGATGAAATGCACGAAAACGTTTTATATTTTTCCAACTCGTACCGACACATGCATAAAATACAAATGTAAAAGTAGTTTTTTAAGTTAAAGTTGTATAGGAGTAAACCTTTAAATTTATAAACTTAAGGGGTCAAATTGACGACTCAAAACTGACCAGTTATATTTTATTTCAATACATATTCAAAAAATAAATATAATTCAATAAATAAATATTATTAATACACAAATATTATTATTACTTAAATATTATTAATAAATAAATATTATAATTATTTAAAATATTATTGTTGTTCAATCGTAGTTCAGTTAATATAGATGTGATTAAAACTTAAACATAAACATATCTAACCATTAAACATTAAATTTTGCTTTCAAACTTTAAAAATTTAGTTCAAAGTTAAACAAACTGAATTTTAAAATAATATGTTTTGAAGTTAAAGTTTTTAGACATATGTACTACACAATATTTAGATACAAACAATGACTATGTAAATTTATAAAATATGTTTTAATAAAACTAATTTTATTTTAAATCGATACTTTAGATATGTTAATAAGAAAATAGATGATGTATTTCAAATAACTTATAAATTTAATGATAAACAAAGAATGATCTAAATGTTTTTACCACAATGGACCTAAAAAAATCCATCCTAAATTTCAAACACATTTGTGTTATTTTACTATTATTTATATGTAAGATAACTTATATTTGGGTTATAAATTACACCGAATATTTAAAACATTCATACAAAAATTTATATTAAAAAAATAAACTTAATTAATTAGTAATAGTTAAGATAATATTTATAAAAAAATTGAAAGAAAAAAAGTAAAGTAATAAAAGGAAAAAAGTAAAAAAAGAATAAAGAAGAGATTAATAAAAACTACATATTTAGTCCTTTAAATGGTAAGGGTAAAACTGTCATTTATCAAAAACTAACTGAAAATTTTAACTTCTGTTAGTTGAAAGGACGGAAGATGAGATAAATTTTCTAATAAAGGACACTCTGTGTAATTATCAAAGTTTAAGGACAAGATCCGTAATTTTAAAAATACTTAAAGGACAAAATTTGTAATTTACTCTATAATATAATATATTATGTTACATTGATTACTTTCATTTGGAGTCGACTGGCTCCACTTAGCTCAAGCTCGACCACAAGCCGTACCCCACAAAGCCAATCATTTGCTTTTTCTAAATTTCAACCAAAATGTATGGCTGTATAAGTGTCCAATTTGCTGCATCGCCATCATTTTTTGTTTATCTAAAACTTATGATTATGTTTTTAACATTCAATAGTTACACTACGACATAAATGCCGTAATTAATTTTCTACTTTAATAAAATGATAAATAAATGGATATGTGACAGCATCACATTTCTTCTCACCAAAGTATTTTTGTTTTTCTCTTCTATTAAAATATTTACATTAATGTACTAATAATATTATATTTAATTCTTTTTGAGATTAAAACTAAATTTTTAATAAATTAAGAAAGATCTTTTTACTAATGATTTCTAAAAAACGAACTTTTATAGAATAATTTTTTTAAAAACATCAAATTAGTTAAAAATACAATTTATTTTAAAATTGATGTTTTTAAAAAAAGTAAAATTTTTATAAAGGAAAAATAATTAAATTAGGAGTTATAATAAGAGAATGATTTAAAATGACATGTTTTGGAAAAAGGTTCGTTTTGAAAAAAAAGTATTTATTTCTATTAGAAAATTAAAAAATTGATATCATTATTTTATTATTTATAGTAATTGCTCATACGTAATTTCAGTAATATTTTATCTTGGAATATTGTTTTATAATTAGTAAATTTTAATCATATTTAATATTTATTTATGTTAGTTAATTAACTATAGAAGTGTCCGAATTATAATTCCATGATCAATCTATACGTTTTCTTGGTGGGGTCGCACCTCCAACCCCCTCATCCTAAACTTCTAATACAAGTTAGTTTCTCGCTTCACTCTTTTAGTTCCTAAATCTTTATTACTAACTAGCTATTTAATAATTTTTTTATTTAACTCGTGTAATACACATCTTTCTTGCTTGTAAGCTTAATAAAACATAACACGCTGAATCAAGAATATAAAGGATAGGACCACGTTAAGTCTAAGGAGTGTTCAGGTCTGCGTTTACAAAAACAAACTTTGCATTCTACAAACTTTTAAAACCTTGCTTCTGTAAATAGATAATAGCTAGTCATACTTCTTAAGATTGTTATTAGGTACTCTCTTTGATTATTAACATTTAGCAAACCTTATATTCAAAACATCTCCTTCAAAATACAATCTAATATTAATCCTCGCATCTTCACAGGTTGAGGTTAGAACTTAGAACCTAATGATAAAGAAGAGTCTTACAACCAAAAAATTTTGGTTATAAACACGCCCAAAACAAGATAAATAAATTTTTTAAAAAAGAATTATCAATCCTAGCTTTATGGAGTAAGGATCTTGATACTTTTGCCTAGGGCTGTTCACGTGCCGAGCCGAACCGAGCAGACCTTTGCTCGTGCTTGGCTCGTTTTCAAACCGAACCGAGCCGATCGGCTCGTTTACAACCGAGCGGAAAATCGAACGAGCATTTTTCGAGCATTAAATTTTCGAGCGAGCGTCGAGCGAACATAAACGAGCGAGGAACAATTTTACAACCCAACTATCTTGTGTGTATTATGATTTATACTGCAGCGAATGAGGTTTAATGAAATAAAAATCAGTCACATTTCATTACACAATATTTTCATGGATGACAATACTTTGTGGTTGACGATGAAGCTAAGGCTGTAGCCGATACGGCGGAGAGCATATTGTAGATACGATGACGGTGAGAGCGGAAGATGATCGAAAAAATATATATTAACAGCTTAGGATTTCATTTTTATGTTTAATATAGAATTCTTTATTAGGTTGATTGATCAAGTATGTATAATATAATTATATATTTGTATATAATGGGTCAAATCTACTAGAGTGCTACGTATAAACTATATATACATATTAATTCGATCCGAACCGAACCGAGCGGACCTTTGCTCGTGCTTGGCTCGTTTACAAACCGATCCGAGCCGATCGGCTCGCTTACAACCGAGAAAAATTCGAACGAGCATTTTTCGAGCAAATTCCGAACGAACGTCGAGCGAGCATCGAGCGTCGAGCAGTTTGAACAGCCCTACTTTTGCCGCATGATTTTGTAGTTGTAGACTTCAGTCAAAGGATTTAGCGGTTGGTGAGTTAAATGATATTTTAACCTATAGACCCCTAAGTTAAAATGATATATTGTTGACTAGTATTTTGTTGTGATAATGATATTATATAATCAGCTTTCTTGTAACATCTTCCCCACGCTATGTTTTTCCACTTTGCCATAGGTGAGAAGGCTAGAAGCTAATTGAGCTACTCTTGAATTAAAGAACGTATGCACCCTCTTCTTTGGACATTGATAAATCCCTTTTTGATATTATGTTTATTTTCACCCCTTTTTATCATGTTTCTTCACTCGCTTTCAACTTTCCTACCACTTACTTTGGAGTCTTTCTCTAATGAAAGCATCACTTTAACATCTCAATGGTCATATTAGCTAGACCTAGGACATATATTGTGCATAAAGAGTTTATATAGGTCATCGAGCCTATGCCTATCCTGGTTAGATTTAGTTCTCTCTACGATAAAATCTTGCACTCTAAAAATTTATATCAATTGTGTATATCATGCACATTGCCATTAATTTCAAGATGCGAAAGAAGAACTTAGTGTCGGGCGTTTACACAAGAGAACATTATGTATATGCTAATGATATCATTGATGTTTTAAGAACACTGTCATGCACGTCTCCATCATGGACAACACACTCTTACATATGCTACATGAAAACGTTGCCACGATTCTAGATCTCTTAGATTTGTTCGTAACCTTTTTTGCATGATTATGTTCTCATTTCATCATTATTTTAGTACCACCGTAATTTGATTTAAGAAACACACGCATTGTAAAATGTTTGAACATTAACAGCGTCAAGTTGTTAATTTCTTCGAATCTTATTTGCTTCAATTAGGGAATTGCCAAACTACAATCTGTGTTAAGTTAAATAAAAACAATGGACATGGAATTCCATATTTAACAGTGTGCTATCCTAAAAACAAATGGACATGGAATTCCATATTTAACAGTGCGCTTGTAAACTAAACTATTGCTATCATGTTTAAGCTTTAATTTTTTTATTAACGTCCTTGTTATAAATTACTAAACATGTATTAAAGATTTTTTTAACAGCACGAGTATGAAAGATATTAATACATTTGATAACCATCTTCATCATACTTCGCCTTCATATATCTTTTTGAAGTTGTTATCTCTTAAATAATTAATGCATCAACTTTATGAAAAAATAATAAAAATTGTAGTGTTTGAAAGCTAAAACAATACACGTTTCAAAAACCTTTGGCACGGGTACGTAACCCATTAATAATAAGAGAGTTATGAAGTTTAGAATAACCACTACTTTTGATACATGTCTGCCATGCAATGCAATTAAGTGATATCCATCATCTTTAGATTTGCACCAAATTTAATAAATGTGTTTTGACTACTTTCCTTTTAAACCTTTGGAGTCTTGCCTTTATTTCACCCTTTTTAGGCTGTAGCCTTTTCTAGACTTTGAATATGTAAAGCTCATTAATCAATCAATACAATAATACTGTATCTTCTTGTAATCATTTAGGTGTTTTATTTTGTAATATGTATGTTATTAAAAGAACAATTGAAAGGATAACTAGATATAATAATAAGAAGAAAATAATGTTTTTTAATCACAAAATCATATAGCTCGGTTGAAAAGAAGAAAGAAAAGAATAACATAACATAACATAACAGTTTTTAGCTTACGATCACTAAAATACGCGAAGAAAGGGTTTTAGTTAGGAAATCAATAGCCTATATTTCATCCGGAAAGAAAGAAAAGAATACCATAACCGTATCAACTCATCGGTCATTGGTATATGTAAAAAAAAGTGTTTCAACGAGTGATCGAAACCAATATTATATATAAATAAGATAATAAAAGAATAAGATAATAGTATTAAGTTCATTAATCTTTAGAATACTTGAAAAAAAATACTAGTTAGGAATCAATATCATATATTATATCTCGTCTAAACAAAGAAAAGAATATGATAACATATTTGGGCTCGCGCACTAACCATTAGCGCATGTAAAAAAAGGAGTCTTGACTAGGGATTGATATTATACTCGTATGAAAAGAAAGAACAGACTAAGATAACATAGTTTTAAGCTCATCGGTTGTGTTTAAGAGATCTTAATTAGAGATAGAAATGGTATTATATATATGTCATCCAAAAAAAAAAGAAAGGAATAAAAGTAAGAATCTGAGCTAACTAGTTATCAGAATACCAGAAAAGTATCTTAGTGTTTTAATTAGGGATCCAAATAGAGAAAAAAACTCAAATTTAATAAATTTGAATTCTAAATATGGAAATAGGATTTGAGGGGGAAGCATTTCAACACATTGCTATACCACCTATCAATGACCGGAACACTTAATATTGTTATTTAACTTTAATCATGTTTATAAATAATAAAGGGTATTCAAAAAGCATAAACAATTAAGAAAATGCCTCTGAATTTTATCCGAATCAATTAAAAAACCTCAAAAGTTGAGGGAGTTAATTTATGAGAAAAGAAAGTTTATTTTTCAAAAAGAGCATGAAAGTTTATTTTTCAAAAAGAGCATGACAACTACATTAAAATGTGTATAATAAAGATTTGCCAAGTTTAATTTAGATCTAATAGCTTTTGACTGCTATTTATATTATTTTAACGATAATCATTGATACAAACTTTACATACTGATATTGAATAATCATTGTGTTCAAATTGATATACTTATTATAAAATGAAATGTTATAAATAGTAATTAAGTTTTAAAATTGTTTCAATTAAATATATAACTGCATATTTTGCTTAAATTGGGTCATTAAACGATCAAATCGAGTTATCATCGGATTTTTTTTGTGTCAAGAAAACGGAGGAGAAGATGTGAGGTGTGAGATTTTCATATACTTGTGGTATTATATTTAAAAAAATAAAATACGTGCTAATTATTAAAAAAAAACTTAAAAACCACATCACCACTTCATATCAGCTTTAAAAAAATTACAAAAAAAAAATGCTAAAAAGCATGCAAAAAACTATCATTTAAATAAAACATGAAAGTTAAGTGATTTAATAAAAATACTTTAAATATGAATGACCTAATTAAAATACTTTTAAAACTTATTTACTACTTTACAAAATAACCCCTTATATCATTAAAATCATGTAAAAAAGTTTTTTTAGTGTATGAAGAAATTTTAAAATAGCGAATGTCTTATTTTTTTTTATGTTCAAACATGTGTGGCTAAAACTAGGATTAATAAGTTTTAACCACACATTTATCGAAAGTGTGGCATGGTGGTTTTTGAAAAAGTGTGTCTAAATTAAGGCCTAGTTTGACATAGTGGATAGTTAACATGACACTAATGTTAGTATTGAATTTTCTGTTAGTATGTTATATTACTATGATATTGAAACTACTATACTAAATATGAAATTACTATCACAATTTATGTTTTTGCATTGTTATAGTTGTTACCGTTCACGGGTCATTTGCTCAAACGTGCATTTCTTTCTTGTATGTCAGGTTACATGACTATTTGAGAAGATATAAAAGAGTGATTGAGAGATTAATTAGAAAGTTTTATAAAGAGGTAGTCGGCTACGGAAAACCTCATTCAATGAGTACAGTGTAATGAAATGGTTGTCATTTCTTAACCTCACTCAACGGGCGTAAATGATTTGACTCGATCAGGTACTCGATTTTAGTTTTTAGCATTTTGTCTAGTTAAAGGAATATAAGCTCTTGCATCTTCATTGTTCTTGCTTACAAATGGATTGGAGTTGGAAATAAATAACTTGATGATCGATATGTTATTTATCCCCCCCACACCCTTTTAGGGTTTTGGCTGTCATAATTTTTCTATTTCCGTAAATACGTACGTTCAAGAATTGTGAGAAGAAATTAGGGCTATGGCGGTGGTTGGTGATATGAGGTAGTGAGTTGATGGTGTGAATAGGAAAAAAGAGAAGAGGGGTGGAGGTAGGAACTCGTCAGGTAGGAGTTTAATCTTTTAAATTTTTAAATTTTAGTTGACTGGAAAATTTTTAAAACCATAAGTTTAACGGTTTTACTCTCATAGACTAGTGCACTAAAATAAAATAAAAAAATAAAGCACATAAGATCGCAGGTACAAAACAAATCTTATCGAGGTTAATTTTCATCAAACTGTTAAGATAAAAGTATAATTAACTCATTTTTAAGTATATTATATTAAGAAAGAGGTTTAAATACTAAGTGTATTATTGTTACAAAGTGTGAAATACATAATGAGTCAGAAAAAGTTATAAAAAAATTATATCACACAATCTAAATCGAATTTCAAAAAAGTAATTCCGAGTTTTTGTCCCTCTAGCCGTCCTCACTAATAAAAAAATAAACAAAAAATAAAAAAATAAAAAATTGTATCATTTATGAAAAATACAATAACGTCATTGTGTCATTATAAGAAAACACAATGACGTTATTGTGTCATAAAAATGCATAATGAATTTTTTATTTATTTTTTATATTTTTTCAGAAAGAGGACAACAAGATGAATATAGGCTCCGAAATACTTTTTTGAAGTTCGATTTAGATTGTGAGATATAATTTTTTTGTAACTTTTTATTCTCATTGTGTCTTCTCACACTTTGTAACAAAAATACATTTTGTAGAAAAAGCTCACCCATATATTAATATGGCAATTAACAAACCGATAGTCGACCAAAAGGATATTAATAAATGATGCTTTAACATGTGAGAGGTGCACATAAAACGACTATATAATTAATAAGAATCTAAAGTATATACCCCGGACGCGTATTTCGCGCCTTAAAGACGGGGTAAACCGAGCCTTAGACAAATGTAAATATTAAGAATATCACGTTTCCATTATTATAACCAAAACATAACATTTTAACCGAACAAAATCACAACGAATTTAGAGCACAGAGAGGCGGAGCGGTGGCAAGGTGGTTGCACCACCACAATCGCCACCTGTAACTGCCCACAATCATCTATAATATTATATCTAAAACCATAAAAACATAGAATCAATAACACGCCCGAGGTAGTTTAAAGCCAGCCACAACCATGAATGGTGTAGCCAAATTAAAGGAGACATTCACTGGCAATGATAACTAGTTTTATACCCGTTCGTTGGTCGGGTAGTGTAATGTTATGAAACAAACATGATCCGTCCATATATGCAACTTAACACAACACAAGAAACAAACAAATACGTTTAGAAAGTTATGCTCAAACAAATAACAAAGTAAGTGAATACGCTTGTAGTAGCTACACAACAATCCCAAAATCAAAAACAACCATTAAATGTGCTTCATGTGTGTCCACACCCTACGGTAGCACCCAAAAAACATACAACAATTATCATAATCTTTGAAGATTCTAATTAAAAATATTTGAATAACAAAGTTTGGAGTTCTCAGAATGTGTCTTCTATCATGTTCACTTCTATCGTGTTCACTAAGTTAATCGTTTGGGTTCCTCAAGTTCCTCCTCGATCTCAATAGGTGACCCACTCCATGGTAGATAATGGGTAGGTTGTGTGGATCATGAAGAGCAAATATTATAGTGTTTGAATCGCTCTAGCTTGCGATTTGATCTCCTAAGCCTTAAATGTCCATGATATGTAAAATACAAAAAAGCAATAAACATATATGCATGAACTTTGGTTATGGTTAAAAGGCTTTGTATAAGATACTTGAGTTTACGAATTTGGATAAGATTTGACTATAAAAGAGTACTATTTAATTATTTAAAGCCCTTGTAAGTTGCTCTAGTTTTATACTCCTCCGTTGATCGGGAATTTTAAAATTACAATGACATACCTATAATTTATCATATATTTCTCTCAACATAATTCTTATAGTAAGTAAAATTAGGACTACAAGTGGTGTACCAAATATGAAGCAATTTCATAAAGTAGTTCAAAGAAGTGTTTGCTTGAAGGTTTGGAATGAAAGTAAAGGATTGAAAACCCATGCACAAAACTACAAATCAAAACCTTAACTAATCCAGAAAATTCTCAATGATGACACATCCTCTTTTTGAGGCTTCGGTGGCCGGGGGTTCATGTCATAATGTTATAACTATCTCTTTTTGTATTCTAAACTAAAACACCATTTGTTTCAAATTTATGTAACTTGTTAATAAAATATATTAGGTTTCAATCATGAAAAGGTAACACCAAGTTGTGATATACAAACTAAAAAAATTTCGTAACAAATCCAATATAGAAAAACACTTAAACAACATGCTTCCACCAAAAAAAGAAAACATGCAAAGATCATTAATTTGTTTGAAGAAATTAAATAATATATGACATAAAAGACAATTTTTTTAGATTATCAAAGCATACATGCATTAAGTTTAGTACTCTAAGCATCTTCCTCCTCGGTCTCAAATGCTACGACTTTTCTTAGTGTTCAGCAGTGCAATCAACCACGACCAATGGAGAAGGTTTGTTCATATCAAGAACAAATATATCCGATACAGTCTTTGTAGATACTCCTTCGTCGTCATTATAAGTGTTGCCTAAATACATAAGGAGAGTATAAAAACGAAATCCAAAGATCAGTAACTTCATTGAGAAAAAGGTATAACAAAAGATACCGATAATGTGATGTTGATGATGCATATGTGTAACACCCGCCTCCCAGGGCATACCCCGGGGAGCGTTACGCATCAGATATACAGAACACATAGTAATCAGATAATACACAGCAGAAGTCTAACTTTAAATATACATCATGTACAATACATTTGTTATAATAGATAATACCATTATATCAGTTTAACTATACTAGAGATCCAAATCTTCAACAACATTCTAGAACTTTATTTTCTCACAAACTAGCTCGTAATTTTCAATCCCTGTAATCACTTGGCACCTAGGATGTGTGTCCATAAAAATAGAAAACATTTGGGACTCAGCATAAAGCTTGTGAGTTCATAAACATGGCATTCTTCAAAATTCAAAACATGTAGTACCAAAACGACTACTAGCAACACCCAACGGGGTATTGAGAACTCGGGATTCTCTTTATATTAGAGCGTTCTCAAAGAAACTTATGTTCTAAATTCAACCTTAAGGTTTCTATTTATAAGGGAGTTGAAAGCAGGTGATAGAGTTTGAGAGGCGATGTGGAATGGAGTTTAATGCGTCTGAAGTTCGAAAGGAATTGCAAATCTCTTGCAATTTGAAAGGTGATATATTATTATTTTATTATATATTATTATATTATTATAATTAATTCAGCTGAATATTAGTATTAATATAGTTATTATTAATATTATTATTATCATCTTTATAGTTATTATTATTATTATAGTTGTTATTTTTATTTTTATAGTTAGTATTATTATTATTTGTTATTTTTAGTGTTGTAGTTGTTATTATTATTATTATTAGACTTTAAGGTTATCATTAGGGAAGGTATTGGGTAACCCCGAGGGTTGGCTCGGGTATGATGGAAACGCCCGAGTTATGTCAACTAGTAAGGGTTGTACCAAAGGGTTGGCATAGGATAAAAAAAAGTGCTCAAATAAAACCAACAAATAGGAAAAGATAACGAATCATCCCTAAAGTTGTTACTAGCTAGAATATAGCTTAAGTAATGTTATTTTGCTTATAGGATAATACCTGATAGCAGTGAACCTGAGCAGACGATATCACTGACTTGATTGATTGAGGTGAGTTCCTTTGAACTGTTTTTCTAAAACGGGATGTGATGTTCTGATAACTGGTAATAATTGAAGAATTGACTATCAATAGCATCTGTGATATGTGGCAATGCTTGATAGGATGCTTGAGGGCTGCTTGTATGATTCTGCTTTAGCCAGTGGATTTTGTATACATAGCCTGGTTATGTGAATTTATACTGTGCTTACTCTGTTCCTATCTGTTTGCCATGGCTGTATCTGCTTGATGCAATAGTCAATAATAACATGTTTTGAATTTGAAAAATGCCATGTTTATGAACTCACAAGCTTTATGCTGAGTCCCAAATATTTTCTATTTTTATGGACACACATCCTAGGTGCCAAGTGATTACAGGGATTGAAGATTACGAGCTAATTTATGAGAAAATAAAGTTCTAGATGTTGTTGAAGATTTGGATCTCTAGTATAGTTAAACTGATGTAATGGTATTATCTATTATAACAAATGTATTGTACACGATGTATATTTAAAGTTAGACTTCCGCTGTGTATTCTCTGATTACTATGTGCTCTGTATATCTGATGCGTAACGCTCCCCAGGGTATGCCCTGGGAGGCTGGTGTTACAATATGTAAACGAAGAAATGCGTGGTCATTGTAATGAATAGATCATTCACTACATGAGCCACCAAAAGCAATATATAAATAGAAAAAAATAAATATGTCCGGTCATTATACTATATGGATGCAAAACCTGCAAAACATACGTATGTTCATCGTACAAGGCAAAAAAGCACACATAATATTTAAAAATGTAAATAATATCACTTAGTAAAGATTTATAATGCAATTTCTAAGTAGCTATGTGCAAAAAAAAAGATGCAGATGTGTGTTCCGAATGAACGTGAACATGAGCTTGAATCTTAGGATTCATATTGATGATAACAAGAATCGAATGATTAGATACTAAAATATATAAATCATGATGACGATGAACGTGAAGAACACATACAATGATGATGAATGCTTGATGTTATTGATATAATGTTGAAATCATCATTCAAAAGAATGATGATATAATGTTGCAATCATCATCCATGAGGGATGATGATATATTGTTGTTGGTGATCAACCCTAATTCACCCTAACATGTGGTGAATTAATCACCCTTTACAAAGATGACATATGTTACAATATATACTAATCTAGAGATTAAAATAATTACAAAATAAACCCTAGACTAATATTTTGTGGCTTTTGTTCTTCAAATCTTCAACTTCAACAAACTTGAAATCTTCAATTTCTTCTAAGGTTAGAATTTTCAACAATACTCCCCCTAAATTGTAGATTTTCAATGTGAGTTGAAGCTTGATCTTGTTCTTGTTAGATAGTTGTTCAATGCTAAGAATGTTGTTGTTGATGCGGAAGCGATGTCTTCAAAGCTTTAGAACAACTATATTTTGTAACTTGATGTCCCTATTTTTTTTGTTGATGAGAGCCCGAATACGAAGCCCAATTTTGTTTATTGATCATAAACCCAATCTTCAACACTTGAGCCCAATTCCAACTAATGTTTTTGTTTAATGATGGAGCCCAAGAAACAAACCCAATTGAGTTCCCGAGCCCATTTGCAACCCTAGGTTGCAAACCCTAATTTTTCAAGAAACCCTAATTAGGGCAGCCCTAATTAGGCATCCCTAATCACAAAAACGGCAGCCTTAACCAAGTGAGCTGCTCACGGCAGCCTTCAATGTTTCGGCAGCTCCTTTGGGTAGCAACAATTGGTTCGGGAGCAGCCTTAATCCGCAAGAAACCCTAATTCGCAAGATTCGTTATACGGAAGCCAGAAACCCTAATTGGCAGCCCCTATTCGGCTTGCAAGAAAAGCCTTTGGCAGCCTCTTTTGTGGCCGCAAGAGCTGCCTTCGGCAGTCTCTTTTGCAGCCCATAATTGGCAGCCACATGTGGATTGGAATCAATCCAAATCCGCATTTGTTTGATCCTTGTTTGGCAGCCTCAAATGATTCAGAAGCAGCCCCAAAACCGCAGCTCTTTGATCTTGATGCAGCCGAAAACCATAGTTGATTGAACTTTGAGGCAGCCGCAAATAGTGAATATTGATTGATTGTTGAATTGTTTTCTTCAAATATTCAATAATTTCAGCAAACTAAACATGAAAACTTATCACAATCAATAAGAATCCACAACCTCGCTCTGATACCAATTGTGTGTTCCCGAATGAACGTGAACATGAGCTTGAATCTTAGGATTCATATTGATGATAACAAGAATCGAATGATTAGATACTAAATATATAAATCATGATGACGATGAACGTGAAGAACACATACAATGATGATGAATGCTTGATGTTATTGATATAATGTTGAAATCATCATTCAAAAGAATGATGATATAATGTTGCAATCATCATCCATGAGGGATGATGATATATTGTTGTTGGTGATCAACCCTAATTCACCCTAACATGTGGTGAATTAATCACCCTTTACAAAGATGACATATGTTACAATATATACTAATCTTGAGATTAAAATAATTACAAAATAAACCCTAGACTAATATTTTGTGGCTTTTATTCTTCAAATCTTCAACTTCAATAAACTTGAAATCTTCAATTTCTTCTAAGGTTAGAATTTCCAACACGCCAAATACATCTTCAACTGTCTGAGTGAACAAGTCAAACTTCAGAAGAATGACAAGATGTACATGTTCCCAAGATTCCTACAACTTGTGATCAACTCAGAACTTCTAAGACTGAACAGAGTTGGAGATGTGTTTGTTCAAGCACACTTGAGCAAATCAGTGCTGAACAAACTCAGTGGGAAGTACTAGGGTAGGGACATGCCAATGTTCGCCCATGTAGTGGATGCCCAAGCAGACCTGCCACAAGAGTTGGCTTGGGCAGATGAAGCAGAGTCATCTGCTGATTCTGCACAAGCACTCACTCACCACTCCAAACACCACCATACCAACACCACTCACCATCCAAACTCCACCACTCCAACATGAATCACCTAGCCAAACACCCCCCCAACAATCACAATCACCAGCAAGCATCAACACCCAACCGATATCCCCAATTCATCACCATCAATCACCTCTACTAATATCCTCATCTTCCACCAAAAACACTCAGCCAATATCTCCAGTCCAACAACAATCATCATCATCATCTTCTCATCCATCATCACATCACACTCAACCTTTCTCTCCACAACAAATTCAATCCCCTGTACAACCACCACCAGAATCACCAAAACATCCATCACCGGAAAGTGCTGGGACTGAACCATTTGAGATAACTGAGTCTGTACACTCTGTACACTCAGGAGACACTGAGATATTATCTCAAGCTAGCACTGTTCCTGTTTCACCCACACACACAGAAGAACAAGTGTCATCAGCACATACTGAGCCCATACCTTCATTGAAAGATGAACAAATTGCTGATGAACACGGGGAAGTACAAGGATCTGCTCAGGATGTCATTGCATACCATGAAGATGACTTGAGTGACAGTGACATTCTTGTGAGCAAAAGCTTTTTGGTTGCTGAGTACAACAAGTTAGTACTCAAATCAAATAAGCGAAAACAAAGAATTCAAGAGCTGAAAGGTGTAATCCAAGAAAAAGATGAAGAGCTGATGAAGAAAGATGCTAGATTAAAAAGGCTGAGAGAAGATGCTCTGAGCAACAATAAAGTTATTGATGCATTGTTGCAAAGACAACAAGAGTTGGAGGCATCTTTAAAAATTGAGCAAAACGAAAAGGCTGAGCAATAAAACAAAAAGATGAAGAGATAGAAAAGCTGAAAAGAAAACTCTCAGCTCTGAAAACAAAAGAGGCTTCAAGTGCTGATCAACCAAAATAGTCGGGTGAAGCTTCTAAGCAACTGATTCCATACACCCGGAAAAGAAAATACTTTGGAGCACTCCAAAAGAAACCTGAAGATGAACGCTCACCAAAAAGACAAAAACTTCCATCCCCTGCACCTACACCTTCAGTAGATGTGTCTACTGTGAAGGTATCATCCGGGGATGATAATGATAGTGAGAAAGAGTGGGAGGAGTTGACAAGAATGGAGTCCCCCACTGGTGAAAAGGGAGGAAAGGCCGATGACCTTCTAACAACAGCAGACATCATGAATAGAGGCCTGATTCTAGCATGTTTATGACCCTCATCAACCATGGTTTTCCATATGACATGGTTGAGAGGATGAACACATCTGAAATAAAGAATGCACTGAAAGAGTTTGAGTTTGCAAGGTTCATAATCCCAAACTGTGATTATGAAGCCTTTACTATATTTCAGTCATTGGAGAATATCAAAAGGATCTGGGCCACTGTGACACAGCCAAACTTACCAAGTACAATATGACTTGCTGGTTACAGGGCCACAACTACAAATCGCATGAGCTTAAAGGCAGAACCACTGGAGAATTGCGGAGGATGATGGAGCATGTGATGAAGGTGGAACTAGAAACTGGTGTCAAGTTCAAAACCAATGCTCCACATCCAAAAGAACAACAAAGTAAACTTGCTGCTGATCCAATAACAGTTGAACCAAAAGATCAGCACAAGGAAAAAGAAACACTGATCAGAGAGCCAAGGGTAGTGATCCCCGGAAAAGTATGGCCTCTGGGAACAACTGTCCGAGAGATTACAGAGAAGAAATTAACTCTCATAGAGCTGTATGATCATATCACAACTCCCAGTTCTGTGGAAGAACACAGGATTATGGCCTGGAAATGATCCAGACTGGGATTGTGCAGTAATAAAGAGGACATCTGGAAGGATTCAATACTTCCATGATGTGGAAGTTCTGCTTAGCCTTCCGGAGCAAGATATCAGGGATTTGCAAAGCATCCCAATATCCAACTATCCAATCCATCTCAGGGGGAGAGACTTCTCTGGAGCTGTAAATGGTATGAAGACCAGATTCATTGATGATGTGCTGACACAAGCAAAGAAAGATGATAAGGAGCACAACAGAATCAAACTAAGCAAGAAAAGAAGATCAGCTGAAGTTTCATCCCTTGTAGATGAAGAGATGCTAAAGAGAGTTGGATGTGATGAAAACTCAGATACCATCAAAAGCATAAAAGGAAATCAATTCACTTATCCTATCACAGAATGGGGATATGTTGAAAAGACTATAGAGATGGTATTGCTGAGAAATGCTGATGGGAAGAAGGCTGATAAGATCAGGATCTTTGATCCAATAGAGATAAAGATGATGCATCCAAGCTGCACATCATACCTTCACGACAAATTCTTCCCAAAGCTAACAGATGAAAAAGCTCAGAATGATCTCTACCTGTATTTGCATATGATACAAGTTGTAGATAAACTGAATGCAAAGGCACACAAGAGAAGGAAGCATGAGGCTGGGCTACTGAAAGGTACAACAATAGCTGAAGTGTCTGAGCTCAGAATCTCAGAGGAAGATGAATTGGAAATTGTACATAATGATAGTGTAGTGGAAACACTCACTACGGAAGAAGATGTTTTGGGTCTGAGCTATGACACGCTGAAGAAGATCAGCAGGATGAAGATCAAGTACAAGTACGATGATCAGAAGACTGTTGTATCTTACTTCTACAATAAAATGATAGCAAGAGTCAAGGAGCTTGCAGTTTTGAAGGACTGATTACAAGGAGCTAAGCCTAAGGGGGAGTATTGTTGGATCTAGATTGTATAGGGCTAGATCATTTTTTGTATAGGCTTAGTACTTGAATCAAGTCTTGTAATTAATATTTGTAACAGTCAAAATATATATATATGTGCTTTGAATCTATAGGTTAACCCCATATATATGTGTGTTGATTTGTGACTTGACAGGGAAAAACAATATACTTGGATGGTTTCCTGAAATTGACCAAGTGTAGGAAACATCTACGGATGAACATTATTGTTAATCCGTAGATATGTTTCTTACAAGATCAAATGACCAAGTGAATGTTCCTGCGGATTATCAAGGATGATGAAGTGAAGACTCCTACGGAAGAAGAATTTCCTACGGAAGAACAACACTCCTACGGAAGAGCTAATCATCTACGGAAGAACAAAAGTTCTGCGGACGACAAGACTCCTGCGGAAGAACATTATACTTGTGCGATTGCTAATACCAAGAAGTCAAACAAGTCAATACAATCAATAACAAATCCCGAGAGATCCGGTGTTTCCTTAGCCGACTCAAATCATCTATAAATACGAGTCCTAGGTTTCACATCTCGGAGAACACAATCAATCAATATTACGGCTGTCGAGTTACATCATTGTGCAACCCTAACCGCCGTCACATCAAACATTATTCGATTCACAGAATTCGTTGTTCATAGTCATTCATTATTATTCTTTTGTAATCATTGCTTTATAGTTAATGAAATACGTTTGAATAATTATTGATTTCATATTTGTTGTGTTTCTGTGGTTGTGTTCATCTTTAATCATTAAACCAATTAAACGTCAATTAGTGATAATTCCGCGATCATTAAATTGATTCATTTTAATACTGATAATTCATAAATTGAGATCCTTGGATTCACAGCAGATGATAATGAAAAAATCAACGAATAGATAACATCATTAACCATAAAATCACCCCAAACATAAAAAAAACTTGATCAAACAAATGACATATATAGAATTTACAATCATATCTGTGTGACTCAATTAAGTAACTTTGTGATAAAAAAATAATTACTTATAGACACTTGGTTGCCTATTGCTAATGAATATGGGTTCAAATTATCATATACCGAAAAAAGAGCCGAAGTGAAATCAAATATGATTGATTAAGATTGATACCTAAAAGAAAATTTCTAAAAACAAAAGGTTAAAGACTACTTAATTAAAAAGGGTGATGGGCACACACTGATTATGGTACAGGCCCATGACCTACCACATCCAAGCCCAACCTGGTTCCACACATATGAGACAAGCACAAGGTATGGGACGACCAGTTCACCACACATAAATGGACTAATTTGGCCCGGTTGGAATATCGACAAGTTTGAAGACTTGCGTACACACGTTGCTAATTCACAGCATGTTAATTGTTTTCAGTTAGTGTTTTCTTTTGTTTATTTTGAAGTTGTCAAAGTAGTTATTTTAAATTTCACAAGTGTGGGAGACGTGGGATGGTAGTCAATTGTCAGTTTTCTTTCTTTCATTCATATGTTTCATTCATATGTACTAAAATGAAAGGCATATTTGATTTTCCTAAAATTGTTCTCTGGTTCTAGAGAATATACATTCCATTGCTATTTTACTTTTCGGCAGGAGGTGGAAGGTGATCTTGGAAGGCTGATTTCGGTTCTCGTGGTATAGCTGTATCGGGAATTCAAGTTAAAATTCTGCCAACAAAGATTCACGCGTGGTGTAGCTATAACGCGTGGAGGTTCGTTGCTGTTTGAGTTGATCTTTTGGGTATTTGATCCAGATAAGAATTTATATACCATCAAAGGGTACATGTGAATGTTTGAAGATACGTTATTGTCCTCTTTTACTACAATCCTCATTCCAATGAATCACCCTAACACCACCATTGCTCAAAAAATCTCAAGAACACCAGTAAAGACTTTAAAGAAACCATTATAGCATGCAATAGTGCAATACGAATTTGTTAAGTTAAAGATGAATTAAGTTACCAATATGCGAAGATTATTATTGTATCTTACGACAAAAACCCATCAAAAGATACCTTTACTGATTCGTGGTGAACTTAATGACGTATTCGATGCAATAAGTGCTTCTTGATAGTTTTGTGCGGGGTTCCTCATCATTTTGAAACAATGTGGTCTTATCTAAAGACTTGGTTTGAGGAAGAATAAATTTCTAAAACCACTAACTAATCACCCTAGAACTAACACTACCATATAACTTGAGCATAGTTGAAAACTTAACACTAATTAGAGAGCAACTAAAGTTAGAAATGTGTTTGATTTGAGAGCAACTAAAGTTAGAAGACAACTGCTTCAACATTCAAATTGAAATTACAAACCTGATGATCAAGAACTTCATGAATATTCATATCCTGCCAAAAAAATGATCCATTATCAAAAATATATAAATGAAAAACACACACACTAAAGAAACAGAGGTCTAAAAAATCAAACGGAAACTAACCTGCAACTTAAGTGAAAAGTAGTGGAAATTTCTCCACCAAACAACTGTCTTTGTAGAAGTTGTTCCATTTCAATGAACCGCAAAAGTTAAACTATTGATTGATTTTAGGAAATAAATGTTTGCTTCAGTTAGCCAACAGATTCTTGATTAAATAACTAAGAACTGAAAATCAAACAATTGAAAGTTTATCCTATGAATTTACCTCATTAGCTGCCTGAAAGGTTTAACGCAAAAAGGGATTTGAAATCGGGAAGAGGCATTTGAAATCAAATGTGAAATCGGCAGAAGGAATTTGAAAAACCTAAACGACGTTAAGGGATTTGCAGCAAGCATCTTCATCAGCTTCAATTACCCCGGCTCTGTTCTTCGTCTGGTTCGTATCTTTTGTTCTTATCAACTGTGTAAACCCTTTCCGATATCAACACTGTCGCTAGAAATGCATAGATCATACAATCCTTATTATATCAAGTTCTTGGCTATATATGTGCTTTTATTTGTGTTTCTTGATGAAACCGATTGCCTGATGTTCACCTGTATCTAACATAAATAATGAAATTATCATCATCTAAGTTCATCGTTCTTTGAAGTTTTCTACACTGTCTTCTTTGTCTTAAAAATATTCTTCAGCATTAACTTATGGATAGAAATAAAATAAAATATAATTTATTGTGTATGATTAAAAGAGATTGTTATTTTACAAAAGAATCTCATTTATGGAAGGGAAAATCACAAACAATTTCACATATAATGTCAAATAAAAATAAGTTGAATGACGTGTCATTTGAATTCATCTAATCATTTATTATTATAGATTTAAATAATAATTATTAATAGTTAACTCACATCTGCTATATGCTTTTGTGTTTCTTGACAATTGGTATGTGTTTCATATGTATCTAAACAATATCTTGAAATCAACATCATCTTCATGATCCTTTTATCATTCATGAAATTTTCTGTATCGTATTATGTGTTACTGATGATTTAGTTCGAATAATGATTTGTTTTTATTTATTTCAATTATAAAAATAAAAGACAATTCACATCAACATAGGCTTTAAGTGAGTTTTGAATTGCATGTTTTTTGTGTCAAATGAGGACTCATGAACCATGAAGTAACCTTTGACTTCTCTTGAAATGTGTCACAATGGGTAATGGGCTAGAATTGGTTTGGGCCACGGGTCAGTTCTAAATATTACTCACATCCATGGGTGAAATTGTAGTTTTCAAATGATTATAATGACATTTTAAACAAAAAAAATTACCAAAAACATGCTTAAATAGTGAATTTATAAATTTAGTGATCTTTTGAATTTGATCCAAACTAAGAATTATCCGATTTATTTTACTATATTATTCATTATTTTAATTTTAATAAACAAAACAATATACCTACAGCCTAAACATTTTGTTTATAGCTAGTATGCTTAATTGGTGAATTTGTAAACTTAGTGATCTTTTGACTAATTTGACCCAAATTAAGAATTATTCGATTTATTTTACTATATTATTCATATTTTAATTAACAAAAAGATATAACAGCCTAAACTTTTTTTATAGTTATTACATTTTTTTCCTTTTATGATATTCTTTTACTAACTATGATATCTTATGTTTCCTTTATACATGCTTTGACAATTGTTGTCTTTTTTTAATGTTTTAGGAACAAATGACGAGTTATCAGATTTCAAAGGAGTATATCTCAAATGTTATCAATCAAAAAGACGAAGATTGTTGCATGGCTATAGTTATAGCTGATTTAATTGGAATCATCTTGAGAGTTACCGGATAGGGAAGTCCATCGATTATAGTTTCACCACAACCATTAGTTGAAGCCAAGGTTAACACTGTTCATGATTTTAGGCACTTTTGCAGTCAAATCGGACTCGGATGCATCCAGACATGGCCATTTACCATGTATAAGAAAGGAGATTGGGATGAAGAAAGCTACATCAAATAGAGATGCTTCCAAATGTACTAAACATTACATTGGAGGGTTTAACTATTTTAAGGATTCTCCTTTAATAAAAATGGAAATTGAAAACAATTTTAGCAATGGGATGAAATTTCCCATACTTGGTGCAATGCACATGGGCGATTTTATAAACGATAAGACAGCGCGTGAGGCAAAAGCAACACAAACTCTTTTTCGACATAAGAATACCCGGAAAAGGAAAATAGGAGAAAGGTCAAAGAGTACAAACATGCATTATTAATAGTTGGAGGTGACACGACTGACAATGACCCCAAAAAACATTTTTGCATAGTCAAAAACAACCATGGAACAAAATGGGGAAACAATGGATTCTCAATCATTGGATTCGATGTTTTACGTTACATACTTGTCCCCGATTATGTAACTGCTGATGTTAGTCACAATGCAGATGTAAGTTTCTTGTAAACCTTCATGTTAGCAAATTTACTAATAAAAAATTGTTCCCGTTCATAGTGTGCTTTTTTTCTGTTACAGGTGGGCAATGCAAATTGGGACCTTCCACTTGATAAGGTCAATGATGAGAACATCTTACAAAGATTTATATTTAGAGAATATGCCTTTCTTTGCGGACACTACTGGTATTGAAGATTCCTTTAATTCCCTTCTGGATATTAAAGTTGAAGACGTGTCTATGGCAAGTCGTAAAGACTTATCATACACAAGAAGTGCTATAGTAAAATTGCGATCAAGTGAAGAAGTTGAAAAAGTTCTAAATCAACGAAAAAATATGTGGATACATACGTTCACAGCCCAAATTTCCAGCTACCGGAGAATGACGTCTCATTCTCACGTGTACGAAAGAGGAGAGTTTAAATTTACGGTGACCTTTGATTCGATTACTCCCGTCAAAGGGGACAGAGATGTTTATGAGCTTTTGGAGGCTGATTGTCAACCCTACTGCATTATACGATTATATAAACATAACTACAAACTTACCGGAAAAGTGAAAGTAAGTTTCCGCACCGACAAACAAAGGAAGGACACATACCAAAATTTACAAACTTCACGCCATGTGCTAAATATCCATATGCATCCGGATAAAAACACCAAATCAAAGAATTCACCAAAAGTACACTCGGAGCAGGTATAGAAGTACAAATACTTAGGAGGAGGATGTTCTTTTGATTGATTTCTTACCTACTTAATTTGATTTGTTTTTGTGTGCGGATTGTGATGAACAGTAAGAAGGGTACATTGGCATCCGCTTCTCAGCCGAAGATTTCATCTCAGGAGGTAAGAACATGATTATCATCTATAGAAGTTGTATATATCATCGTTTTGTCGTGAACATTTGCTGTTTTTCTTTGTCATGAAATGGGATGGGATCACTCTGTTTTCCAATAAAACAACATAAAGAAAGAGAGAGTTGTTATTGTGAGGGTCAAGGAAAGAAACTGATAAACAATCAAATAAAAAGGATTTCAAAAGATTGAAGCATTATAGCCCGTGTTGTGTATTCAGTCGACTTAACTTGTTTAAAATAAACTAACGCAGATCAAAGGCAATATGCTATACTATATACTAGCTTAATTAGATATGTTTTCTCTTTGATTTGTTCGTTGGACATTGCATGCCTTTTAAACCATACAATTCAACACAGATGTGATTTCTCTCTGTCATGGTCGAATTAAAGAAAACACTTGTTCTTTTGCAATCAAAGTTTTTGAAAAAAGAGTTGAAAGCCGCCGAGTATAAAATTGGTTTGGTTTGTAGCGTCTACATGGATTATCTGCCACTTGGCTGGAAGTAGTATGTTCTGGTTTCTCTTTACTATTATCGATCTTATATTTGCATAAGTGGACATCAATTATTACCTGATCATAATAATAATAGTTCAAATTTCATTGCAGCGAGCGGGAGAATGCCAGCTGTCTTATTGCATGCTATCACAAGACTTTCATTGGTGAAGATGGGCTTAAATTCATCATGTAGTTTCATATCCAGCATTTAGAGGTTATATGTTCTAGTTTGACAGTTACATACTAGCAAACAAGTAAATAAACATGTTATATTTGAAGTCATTGATCAGATTGTATCCCCCATTTGCAACTTATGAATTAGTACTTGAAGGAACACTTGAATCGACAGTCTTTTTGAAGCAAATTTGCAATCCTTTTAATCATCTTATTGCAAATAGTTTGCATAAGCAGAAGTATAAATTTCAATGAATTTCAAGCATATTAAGTGAGTTTAATGAAATAAGCTTCGGTGCTTTGGAGAAGCACACGTTACGGGTTCATTAAACTTTGAGAAAAACACGCACACTCAAAAGAAAGAAAAAAAATCATGGAGACAGTAGGTCAAACAGTTATACGCAATGAACAAGTCTAGACAAATGCTACAAATGTTGCATGAACTCTAATCTAATTACATTGACTTCAAAGCAATGATTATGGATGAAATTACATAATTTCAAACAGGGGGTACCTAATGATTATGAAAATTGTGTAGCTTCATAGCTTTTTGTAATGGTACTTCTATAGAGCCACTGCCACAATCCATGATGAATCTGGTAACCATCACGATGGACTCTGAAGGCATTTCTTTAAATACAATACTTGCCGCTTGTCATAACCCCCGCTGGTAGCGGAAACACGGGGATGCGAGCTAGACGAGTTCATCATAACACATGGTTAACAATAGAGATGCAATATATATGTAATAGATGATATAACGTGTCATGATGACACACGGCACAAATGGAGACTTGTGTCGTGTATAATCAATGTTCACGACAGCATAGCCATAAGCATAAACATAAAATGATCACATAAACATTGATGATAACTTGTAGTGTAAATTCCCACAACCCGGGAACAAGTATGCAATGTACAAGTTTAAGCAACCAAAATGTTCCAAAAGAATCAATGTTTAACAAAATGCTAAATCCTCCAAAAATGCATCCTAGGGTCTCCTCTAAAAGGCAGCATTCCTAGAACTTCAATTACCTTGAACACTTAAAAAGAGATGCTCAAAACGGCCAACATAATTGTTGGTGAGCTTTGCAGGTTTTAAGTAATGAAAGATGTTAACAGTAAGTAAGTTTAATAAAAGTTACCACGACTACACTTATGTATAGGCGGTTTTCCCATTTATAAATAGTTACAGCCAAACCTAATCATCGGTTCCACACGGGAATTGATGGCTGTAAGGAAACATTCCCAAAGCTTAAATAGTTTAATAAGACGTAGCAAGATCCACACAGCGCATACGTATAGTTTATAACCAAACCAATCCTTAGGTCCCATTACCGGGATTAATGGTTATATTGAAAGGTTTTACAAAGCATAATAAGATTAACATGACGTAGCAAGATCCACACAGCGCATACGTATAGGTTACAACCAAACCAATCCTTAGGTCCCAATTACCGGGATTAATGGTTGTAATGGATGATCGGCTTAGAAGAACCACACAGAAGAACCACACAGCCGAGAGCATCCAAGGTCAATAGCATTCACAAGTAGCATCAATCAACACATAACATCAAGTAGTAGCGCATGGTATTGTGATACCACTAAGTAACATACATAGTGGTAACATAGCATATTGTTCAAGTTCATATAGCATCAATCAACAAGATAAGTAAGATAAGATACTCATAGAAGTAGCAGCCAACTTCCATTAGCGAGGAGGCTTGAAATCAGTTAATTAGGTGAGCATTCTTTTCCCCCAAGTTGAAAATATTTAAAAAGGTTTTATAAGAGTAAAAGGGGCCACGAAACTCACTGAATAGATGATTGGCACGTATGATGAATATTCCCAACGGTAGGATGCTATGAACAGTCAATCACCTATTGACAGTTACTGACAAGCATTAATAATGAGCATAAAGCATAAGATGATGTCAATAGGTTCAGGAAGTTTCGGTTCGGTCGTGGATAGCACACACACAAGCAGACATACACATATCAGACTAGGTTATTTTAAATAGTATGTGCCTGTTGATAGCGTTGACTTTAATCTTTGTGGTCAAGCTATGACACTTTATTAAATGGAAATAGTATGTGCCTGTTGATAGCGTTGACTTTAATCTTTGTGGTCAAGCTATGACACTTTATTAATGTTACCTTATCATCGTAAGATCTCCAAAAAGGGGATCCACACACACACACCATCAGTCACACTACAGGACCGGACGCACGACTCAACCCTCCTTTCGCACGAATGGACCTTCAGTCGTACGAATCAGCTTCATTCGTACGATTGAACCTTCATTCATGCGACTAAGCATTCAGTCATACCATGCAAGACCCAATCGCACGACTCAACCTCCATACACATGATTGAACCTTCATTCACACGAATCAGCTTCATTCGTGTGATTGAACATTCATTCGTGCGACTGGCCTTTCAGTCGTGCGACTCACGCACAATCGCACACAATCTCATTCGCACTGACTCAATCGAACGCACATTCACTCGCTTGGACTCAATCACACACACATTCAATCGCACACACCCAGTCGTATGACATCAGTCGTGCAATTCACCCAATCGCACGGCTCAGTCGCGCGACACACTCATACGCATGACTCAGTTGTGCGATTCACCCAATCACACGGCTCAGTCGCTTGAACAGACCCAGTCGCGAAGAACAGCAGAATCGCGATTGCCGAGTGCAGAGCAGTCTCCGGCTGCTCCGTGCACTCGTTTTACACTCCAAAAACCTCCAGAATACCTATTCTAACATGTCTAAACAAGAAGCACACTCAAAAACACAACATGCAAGCCCACACGACCTCATGTGCTCGGATGAACCCGAGCACCCGAAACCCTAGAAAACGCAGAAGTGAAATTGAGCAAGAAACGGGTCCAACAAAGTTATCTACCTTCTAGAAGCGAGTATTCACAAAGATAACCAAGATTTGACGGTGAAAACGCGAGAAAAGGAGCGGTTTTGGTGCTAGAATGGTGAAGAAGGTGAAGAAGAGGAGAAGATGAAGATGATGAAGAAATGGCTGGGAATGGGGAGTTTTATACCCATCCCAATTTTGCAAAAAATCACTTTTAGTCCCTGCACTTTGCCCCCGAGTTCCTAAATTTTTGTTTCGGTTGAAAACGTTATTAGTTGGTCTTACTTTTATAAATGATAATGTAAGGCCCCGTTCCCGGGAAGCCTCACAGTTGGTTAACCATAGCATAAAAATCAGTTTGATAGCAAAACATCGCAGCGGAAATAATTAAAACATTCATTTAATACTTAAAAACCATATCGTGCTCAAATACATGTCCTTTTTAATTGTAAACCAAAACATAATTCTTGTTCATAAATTACAATAGAGATTTCATAAACAGGAATGCCATCCACATCTCCCCAAGTAGCTCCATAGTACCATCCTCAGCATCAGCACCTACCTGCCAACTATTATGCATAAAAGTCAGCTTTGCTGAGTGAATTCTAGTTTTGTACAAATAAGAAAATATAACTTTATCCTTCATATAATGACCACGCATACATAATACATAACATTTTCGTCATAATAAGCATGTTCATTATCTTTCATCCTTTCGTTATGTTTCACTTCATCATAATCGAGATTGCACAAAGCAAGAGCTCCATGTTGATCGACAACGAATGTCGATCCCTGTCGGTACACATGAAAACGGTAGCTAACCCCCGACTGTTGATCCACACTGCAAGGCACATAGCCTGCTCATGAATACAGATCCATCATCATATGTGACAACCCGGAAAAAAAAATTTTTATTTTTATTTATTTAATATAATAATTAGGTGATTGGTATTTTTTTTATAATAAAAATAATGATAATAATAATAATAATATTATTATTAAAAATAATGTTGATAATGATAATAATAATAATTAAATATTATTATTATTAATTATTTATAAGAATTTATTAAAAAATTGGATTTATAAGTCCAGGGGGAATTTCTGTAATTTTAAAACTTGGTTTTAGAAACTTAAAACATAGAATTTAAAACATTTCAAACCACAGGGACCATTCTGTAAATTGTTTAAAACCCAACCCCCGTTCCCACCCGTCGACCACCTCACCGGCCGGCGACTTTCCGGCCAACTCCGGCGACCCCCCAACACCTAAATCGAACGCGGTTTTGACCAAATTAACAATCCCGACACACTCTTGTGGATAAACCGAACTCGGGCCACTTTTCAATTTAAGAAATGGTAGTGCAAATACCACCAAACCGACCACCCACATTTCGACCAAACTTTCGGCCGACCCACCCACGAAATCGAGCATTATTGCACTAAATTAATACAAATAATCGAGTATAAATACTCATTGATCGGTTCCTAATCGAATGCACCTATCAATACAATCTATAACATACAAACACTTCGAATTCGATTACCCCTCTCGGCCGAAACCTGCAACTCTATCGAAACCCACCCTCTGACCTCTATAACTTGCAATCGACAGAGGGCTTTTAGTCCTGACCATTGTTCAAAGCTACCCACGAAATTAATTTGATTATCATTAAGTATTTCTCACCCATTGATCATCAACCGGCCGCGACCTGTTCTTCATCAAATTCAGTCCTAAATCGACACCATACAGGTAATTAGACACTCACACACACTCGAATTTCATGGGGAACAAAAGCCCCATGATATCAGAAGCAATTGAAATCAAATTAGGCTTCAATTGAATCGGATTCGAACCTAGGGTTCTTCGATTTGGGGGGAAACAGAAAACATTAATATAAAAATATTTCGGGTGGAGTTCTATCGCGGCTTAGAGCCTTGGTTTACTGGTTCGGTGTGTGTGTGGGCAGGGAGAGGACCCGGGTTCGACCCCGGGCAGCCTCTTTTATTTGTTTTATTTTTTTTAAGCTTTTTAAAATACTTTAAAAATATGGAAAAATTCCTAAAAATTATAAAAATAAATTTTATAAGTTTCCCTTATTTTAAATCTTACAAAACAGTTTCCTGTAAATTTATTTTATTTAAAAACTTTAATAAAATTTTATAAAATATTATTTAAAAATACTAAAAATACTTATTTTTGTAAAATAAATTCTAAATCGTGTATAACTATGCAATAATCATAAAAATCATAGAAATTATACATAAATTATTTATAAATATTCTAAATAGTTATTTCTATAAAATAAACATTATATTTAAATATGGATTAATATATTTTATCAATTCCCAAATTATTTATAAATGAAATTGTGGGTTATTTCTTGTAAAATATATTAATACCTTATTATTAATCAAAATGCCATAAATGTGATTATCTTTATTGTAAATATTCTTGGATAATTATAAATTATATAATTAAAACATATCATTTTTATTTAATTCTAAAAATATTTAAATACATATATGAAACCCTTTCAGTAAAACCAAAATGTAAATAATTATTTGGTAAAACTTAATGCTTATTGATAATTATTTATTAATACAAAATCTATAAAAATATTGTAACATATATATACATCTAATTGTGTGTGTGCCTCGTGTTAAATCAAATCGACCCAAACCTTACCAAATATATTCGTATTATATTAAAGATTCCATTACAAACAATAATAGGTATTGAACGTGTTTGATCGTGCATTGCCCAATTATTTGAAGTTCTTGTTCATATACATTACATCGATCCAAGGTGAGTTCCACGGCCCCTTTTACTTTCTTTTCTTTTTGGGGAGGAAACATGCAAACACTATTTTTGTCATGGTTGCCAGTATTATTGATATCGCTTGTTATGTTAGTGCGAAACGCATTTGAAAGTCCTTACAGTATCAAACCGTTAGTAACACGATTAGCGAGGTAATTTTGAGTAGTACTACTGGGTCTGACAAACCCCGCCCGGGCTAGTCGCGCTAGCTTGATTGGAGGTCGAACGGGTGCTAAATCGACCTGTAACGATTGCCACGGTCGGTTAAGACGTGGTGGAAAGGCACTAAACACACACAGTCAGCTTCGGTTTGAAACACTAACTAACTTGTTTATAGGCTCGCGACCTATCGATATGCTTTATATACTAAACCATGTGAAACGCTTTTCGGACACAGTTCTGGTTGATGAAACATATGAAACGCTTTCTGGTACATTTCTTGTCGATTAAAACCTGTGGACTCACCAACTTTATGTTGACACACTTTAGCATGTTTTCTCAGGTCACAGAAACGCACAAGATTAAGAACTCAGCTAGGATGCATGCATGGCATACATCACAACACAACTGGTTTAATTTGTGAAACGCTATTGATTTTTATGGTTGAAACGCGTGTTGAAACGATTCACTGTTGATTTCTATATTTCGAAACGCTTCCGCAAGTTTGAAACACTCATGTTTGATTTAAACAACTAATGGTTTAATGTGATGTTTTGTAACTACTATGTTTGGTGTAACTAATGCTATCTAAGATCCTGGTGTGTCACACGCCTGACGGTAAAATCCCGTTAGCGGATTTTGAGGGTGTGACATCATACATCAGACTCACATAAGTGAAGTCTATCATAGTGCTTGCAAGACTTTTCATCATCATACGGGCCCGGGGTAACATTCATTTAGTTTCACTTCTTGTTAATATTGTTTTCCACTTTAGTTTATAATACTTAACTTAATAAGCACACAACATACCAAGTACTAGTCGTCATAATATATAACCGACCCTCCACGGGACAGCGGGGGTTCGGGGGCGGCAGCCCCTGATAGCGGGGTCCTAGGGGCAGCAGCCCCTAGTGGGTCCAAGGGGCAATGCCCCTGGCTGGGGCTGGGCTGCCAGGTCAGCGCACCCGAAAATTATTTTGAGCTATTTAAATGTCACATTTTACTTTAGAAAATGTATTTTCTTGTTAAAACACCTTGAAATCCTTATCTTGAAAACCTTATGTTTACTATGCATAATAGCCCCAAAAACATGGAAAAACGTTTAAATAAGGGGATCTAGAACTCACCTGAACTTAGCAAATACCTTCAACCCTAAGTTATTTAAGCTATATTCCGAATACTCTAGCTGCACGAAAGTTAATACATAAAAACATCATTTTCCTCATAATTTCACCAACAGTTTCGCTGGCAGTTTCGCTGCCAGTTTCGCTGGCAGTTTTCTGCCAGTTTCGCTGGCAGTTTCGCTGCCAGTTTCGCTGGGCAGCACTTCTGTCAGTTTCGCTGGATAGATTCGCTATCTTGAGCGTCCAACTTTCGTTGGAATTTCCTAGTTTCGCAATGTCTAAGGGTCAACCTGGGCACTGGCGAACTTATCAATGAAACTATAGTTTCGCCCAAAAGAAACTGTAGTTTTACTGGAACTTCTCTTAGTTTCGCTGCATAATTTCACTGGATGAGTGCACAGTTTCGCTAGATCGGGGCACAGTTTCGCTGGATGCATATCAATGACGAACCAGCCCGTTTTTAACCCAAAATCACAACTTTTTACGTCCAAATCCTTGGTTTACCTTCCATGAAACCATTTCTAACCTTTTTACACGTTTTCATACGTAAAAATCCGACCTTTATGTGTTTCTTTGAGACTTTTAAAACCCCAAAACCCTAGAATCCGGGTTTGATCAACAGAGAGGTTTAGATGTCGATTCTTACCTTGTTTGTTGCTCCTTTCTTGAGATTTGATGCACAAACACCCAGATCTTCAATCCCTTGACCTTAGAAGCTCCAAACCTTGAGTTTCTATCACTTTCTCTCTCCACTTTCTCTCTCTATGGATTTTTTATTGTTAGGGTTGGAATGGAGAAGATGGTGGCTGCTTTGGGTAGGTTAAGGGCTGATTATGGGCCTCAATTACTCAAGCTCTTGTCCATAAACCCAAATTAGCCCATAACCCTTTTCCTTTTTCTATTAAATACCCATTAATAAGCCGTTAATCCTTTATGACTCGTTTTGACTTTTCGGGATGTTACAGATAAAATGTTGTTAATGATATTTATAATTTAAAAATGGTTTTATTTATGACATTATGTTCATATAAAAACGGTGCGTTTAATGATAACGGAGCAAATCTTAGAAAAACGTCTTAAGATAACGACAAGGCAAGCAACGATAGCACACATATAAGGATAACTAAGCAAAGCAAATATGGTATCCACGTAGATGGTTTATCAAGATGAGGGATGTCCGACAACAAAAGTTAACCGAACTCGTTAGATGACGGACCTTCGGTGACGGATGTCACACCGCTCAAATGATCTGTAATGATTGCAAGTTTGAGGTTGGATGAGGGGGTGAAGATGACGAGAGGAAAGGGTTGATGGTTGAGGAATTGAGAGATGTGATATGTAGAGTGAATTCTTATATGCGGATTTACTATAGCTTCCATACCAATATGCATTTAAGTAATGATTTGAGGATGCTAATGGAGAAGACAAATGGAAGAAAATACTCTTTTTACCTTACAATTTGAGAAAAAGATGTGGTATAGAGATCATGATGGGATGCACTTCAATATCATTAAAACGTTAGTAAAAACAAAATTACTAAAAGTTAGTGGCTCCACGTGAGGAGAACATCATTTAATAGTAATTAAATTTTGATATTGTAGAAAATAAGACTTTCGAACTCGAATATGTGTGTGTTGTTTATCTTTATAGTTTGATTATGATATTAATCATATTATGATATCCCAAAAGTTTTTTTTCTTTCTGAGTAAAATTTTCGTTTTCATTCTTGAGTTTTGGTGTGTTTTGTCATTTCCATCCAAAACTTTTTTCATTTTGCCCCCTAACTATTTAAAAACTTGTCATTTTCATCTAATTTCGTTAGTAAAGTTAATTTGGGTGTTAAATAAAGGGATAATTATGTCTTTTTGCAAGATCCATGTTAAATAAATTTAACTAATATTATAACAAAATAATAAAAAAGATAAAACGTCTGTTCATCTCGCCGCTTCACACTCCCGTCTATCATGTTCTCTTCGGTATCTGTCAATCATGTTCTCTCGGGTGACCATCGTCGACTTCTCTCCGGCAACCGCTCCTTGAATTCATAATATTTCTGACAAAAAAAGTCACAAGTGTCGCTTTGACCACCAAGAAGCGGTTTTTGTTCGTCGTGCCTTGAATTAGTGCTTAGGTGAGCGCTTTTTGACAACATAGCTGATAACTGATCATGCATCCATGAATAATTTCATGTGAGTACACAAAAATGTAAGAAATTTTACCTTTGAAGAAATGGGAGGTACCTTTAAAGGCCAACTTGGCCATGCCTAGTACCCTGTCCATGATCAACTAGTTTTATACCCGTCTGGTGGCTAGGGGTTTCATGTCATAATGTTATAACTATCTCTTTTTGTATTCTAAACAAAAAAACCATTTGTTTCAAACTTAATTAGGTTTCAATCATGAAAAGGTAACACCAAGTTGTGATATACAAACTAAAAAAATTTCGTAACAAATCCAATATAGAAAAACACTTAAATAACATGCTTCCACCAAAAAAGAAAACTTGCAAAGATCATTAATACGTTTGAAGAAATTAAATAAATATATGACATAAAAAACAATTTTTTTGGAGTATCAAAGCATACATGCATTAAGTTTAGTACTCTAAGCATCTTCCTCCTCGGTCTCGAATGCTACGACTTTTCATAGTGTTCAGCAGTGCAATCAACCACGACCAATGGAGAAGGTTTGTCCGTATCAAGAACAAATGTATCCGATACAGTCTTTGTAGATACTTCTTCGTTGTCATTATAAGTGTTGTCTAAATACATAAGGAGAGTATAAAAACGAAAGCCAAAGATCAGTAACTTCATTGAGAAAAAGGTATAACAAAAGATGCCGATAATGTGATGTTGATGATGCATATGTAAACGAAGAAATGCGTGGTCATTGTAATGAATAGATCATTCACTACATGAGCCACCAAAAGCAATATATAAATATAAAAAAATAAAATATGTCCGGTCATTATACTATATTCATGCAAAACCTGCAAAAACATACGTATGTTCATCGTACAGGGCAAAAAAGCTACAGATAATATTTAAAAATGTAAACAATATCACTTAGTAAAGATTTATAATGCAATTTCTAAGTAGCTATGGGCAAAAAAAAGAATGCACATGATATAATGAAAAAATCAACGAATAGATAACATCATTAACCATAAAATCGCCCCAAACATAAAAAAACTTGATCAAACAAATGACATATATAGAATTTACAATCATATCTGTGTCTCAATTAAGTAACTTTGTGATAAAAATATTTACTTATAGACACTTGGTTGCCCATTGCTAATGAATATGGGTTCGAATTATCATATACCGAAAAAAGAGCCGAAGTGAAATCAAATATGATTGATTAAGATTGATACCTAAAAGAAAATTTATAAAAACAATAGGTTAAAGACCACTTAATTAAAAAGGGTGATGGGCACACACTGATTATGGTACAGGCCCATGACCTACCACATCCAAGCCCAACCTGGTTCCACACATATGAGACAGGCAGAAGGTATGGGACGACCAGTTCACCACACATAAAAGGACTAATTTGGCCCGGTTGGAATATCGACAAGTTTGAAGACTTGCGTACACACGTTGCTAATTCACAGCATGTTAATTGTTTTCAATTAGTGTTTTCTTTTGTTTATTTTGAAGTTGTCAAAGTAGTTATTTTAAATTTCACAAGTGTGGGAGACGTGGGATGGTAGTCAATTGTCAGTTTTCTTTCTTTCATTCATATGTTTCATTCATATGTACTAAAATGAAAGGCATATTTGATTTTCCTAAAATTGTTCTCTGGTTCTAGAGAATATACATTCCATTGCTATTTTACTTTTCGGCAGGAGGTGGAAGGTGATCTTGGAAGGCTGATTTCGGTTCTCGTGGTATAGCTGTATCGGGAATTCAAGTTAAAATTCTGCCAACAAAGATTCACGCGTGGTGTAGCTATAACGCGTGGAGGTTCGTTGCTGTTTGAGTTGATCTTTTGGGTATTTGATCCAGATAAGAATTTATATACCATCAAAGGGTACATGTGAATGTTTGAAGATACGTTATTGTCCTCTTTTACTACAATCCTCATTCCAATGAATCACCCTAACACCACCAATTGCTCAAAAAATCTCAAGAACACCAGTAAAGACTTTAAAGAAACCATTATAGCATGCAATAGTGCAATACGAATTTGTTAAGTTAAAGATGAATTAAGTTACCAATATGCGAAGATTATTATTGTATCTTACGACAAAAACCCATCAAAAGATACCTTTACTGATTCGTGGTGAACTTAATGACGTATTCGATGCAATAAGTGCTTCTTGATAGTTTTGTGCGGGGTTCCTCATCATTTTGAAACAATGTGGTCTTATCTAAAGACTTGGTTTGAGGAAGAATAAATTTCTAAAACCACTAACTAATCACCCTAGAACTAACACTACCATATAACTTGAGCATAGTTGAAAACTTAACACTAATTAGAGAGCAACTAAAGTTAGAAATTGTTTTGATTTGAGAGCAACTAAAGTTAGAAGACAACTGCTTCAACATTCAAATTGAAATTACAAACCTGATGATCAAGAACTTCATGAATATTCATATCCTGCCAAAAAAATGATCCATTATCAAAAATATATAAATGAAAAACACACACACTAAAGAAACAGAGGTCTAAAAAATCAAATGGAAACTAACCTGCAACTTAAGTGAAAAGTAGTGGAAATTTCTCCACCAAACAACTGTCTTTGTAGAAGTTGTTCCATTTCAATGAACCGCAAAAGTTAAACTATTGATTGATTTTAGGAAATAAATGTTTGCTTCAGTTAGCCAACAGATTCTTGATTAAATAACTAAGAACTGAAAATCAAACAATTGAAAGTTTATCCTATGAATTTACCTCATTAGCTGCCTGAAAGGTTTAACACAAAAAGGGATTTGAAATCGGGAAGAGGCATTTGAAATCAAATGTGAAATCGGCAGAAGGAATTTGAAAAACCTAAACGACGTTAAGGGATTTGCAGCAAGCATCTTCATCAGCTTCAATTACCCCGGCTCTGTTCTTCGTCTGGTTCGTATCTTTTGTTCTTATCAACTGTGTAAACCCTTTCCGATATCAACACTGTCGCTAGAAATGCATAGATCATACAATCCTTCTTATATCAAGTTCTTGGCTATATATGTGCTTTTATTTGTGTTTCTTGATGAAACCGATTGCCTGATGTTCACCTGTATCTAACATAAATAATGAAATTATCATCATCTAAGTTCATCGTTCTTTGAAGTTTTCTACACTGTCTTCTTTGTCTTAAAATATTCTTCAGCATTAACTTATGGATAGAAAATAAAAATAAAATATAATTTATTGTGTATGATTAAAAGAGATTGTTATTTTACAAAAGAATCTCATTTATGGAAGGGAAAATCACAAACAATTTCACATATAATGTCAAATAAAAATAAGTTGAATGACGTGTCATTTGAATTCATCTAATCATTTATTATTATAGATTTAAATAATAATTATTAATAGTTAACTCACATCTGCTATATGCTTTTGTGTTTCTTGACAAATTGGTATGTGTTTCATATGTATCTAAACAATATCTTGAAATCAACATCATCTTCATGATCCTTTTATCATTCAATGAAATTTTCTGTATCGTATTATGTGTTACTGATGATTTAGTTCGAATAATGATTTGTTTTTATTTATTTCAATTATAAAAATAAAAGACAATTCACATCAACATAGGCTTTAAGTGAGTTTTGAATTGCATGTTTTTTGTGTCAAATGAGGACTCATGAAACCATGAAGTAACCTTTGACTTCTCTTGAAATGTGTCACAATGGGTAATGGGCTAGAATTGGTTTGGGCCACGGGTCAGTTCTAAATATTACTCACATCCATGGGTGAAATTGTAGTTTTCAAATGATTATAATGACATTTTAAACAAAAAAAATTACCAAAAACATGCTTAAATAGTGAATTTATAAATTTAGTGATCTTTGAATTTGATCCAAACTAAGAATTATCCGATTTATTTTACTATATTATTCATTATTTTAATTTTAATAAACAAAACAATATACCTACAGCCTAAACATTTTGTTTATAGCTAGTATGCTTAATTGGTGAATTTGTAAAACTTAGTGATCTTTTGACTAATTTGACCCAAATTAAGAATTATTCGATTTATTTTACTATATTATTCATATTTTAATTAACAAAAAGATATAACAGCCTAAACTTTTTTTATAGTTATTACATTTTTTTCCTTTTATGATAT
This sequence comes from Flaveria linearis, assembly GCA_024085815.1. Lineage (NCBI taxonomy): Eukaryota > Viridiplantae > Streptophyta > Magnoliopsida > Asterales > Asteraceae > Flaveria > Flaveria linearis. The sequence continues at coordinate 22,336,556 of CM044002.1, forward strand.
TCTTTTACTAACTATGATATCTTATGTTTCCTTTATACATGCTTTGACAATTGTTGTCTTTTTTTAATGTTTTAGGAACAAATGACGAGTTATCAGATTTCAAAGGAGTATATCTCAAATGTTATCAATCAAAAAGACGAAGATTGTTGCATGGCTATAGTTATAGCTGATTTAATTGGAATCATCTTGAGAGTTACCGGATAGGGAAGTCCATCGATTATAGTTTCACCACAACCATTAGTTGAAGCCAAGGTTAACACTGTTCATGATTTTAGGCACTTTTGCAGTCAAATCGGACTCGGATGCATCCAGACATGGCCATTTACCATGTATAAGAAAGGAGATTGGGATGAAGAAAGCTACATCAAATAGAGATGCTTCCAAATGTACTAAACATTACATTGGAGGGTTTAACTATTTTAAGGATTCTCCTTTAATAAAAATGGAAATTGAAAACAATTTTAGCAATGGGATGAAATTTCCCATACTTGGTGCAATGCACATGGGCGATTTTATAAACGATAAGACAACACGTGAGGCAAAAGCAACACAAACTCTTTTTCGACATAAGAATACCCGGAAAAGGAAAAATAGGAGAAAGGTCAAAGAGTACAAACATGCATTATTAATAGTTGGATGTGACACGACTGACAATGACCCCAAAAAACATTTTTGCATAGTCAAAAACAACCATGGAACAAAATGGGGAAACAATGGATTCTCAATCATTGGATTCGATGTTTTACGTTACATACTTGTCCCCGATTATGTAACTGCTGATGTTAGTCACAATGCAGATGTAAGTTTCTTGTAAACCTTCATGTTAGCAAATTTACTAATAAAAAATTGTTCCCGTTCATAGTGTGCTTTTTTTTCTGTTACAGGTGGGCAATGCAAATTGGGACCTTCCACTTGATAAGGTCAATGATGAGAACATCTTACAAAGATTTATATTTATAGAGAATATGCCTTTCTTTGCGGACACTACTGGTATTGAAGATTCCTTTAATTCCCTTCTGGATATTAAAGTTGAAGACGTGTGTATGGCAAGTCGTAAAGACTTATCATACACAAGAAGTGCTATAGTAAAATTGCGATCAAGTGAAGAAGTTGAAAAAGTTCTAAATCAACGAAAAAATATGTGGATACATACGTTCACAGCCCAAATTTCCAGCTACCGGAGAATGACGTCTCATTCTCACGTGTACGAAAGAGGAGAGTTTAAATTTACGGTGACCTTTGATTCGATTACTCCCGTCAAAGGGGACAGAGATGTTTATGAGCTTTTGGAGGCTGATTGTCAACCCTACTGCATTATACGATTATATAAACATAACTACAAACTTACCGGAAAAGTGAAAGTAAGTTTCCGCACCAACAAACAAAGGAAGGACACATACCAAAATTTACAAACTTCACGCCATGTGCTAAATATCCATATGCATCCGGATAAAAACACCAAATCAAAGAATTCACCAAAAGTACACTCGGAGCAGGTATAGAAGTACAAATACTTAGGAGGAGGATGTTCTTTTGATTGATTTCTTACCTACTTAATTTTGATTTGTTTTTGTGTGCGGATTGTGATGAACAGTAAGAAGGTACATTGGCATCCGCTTCTCAGCCGAAGATTTCATCTCAGGAGGTAAGAACATGATTATCATCTATAGAAGTTGTATATATCATCGTTTTGTTGTGAACATTTGCTGTTTTTCTTTGTCATGAAATGGGATGGGATCACTCTGTTTTCCAATAAAACAACATAAAGAAAGAGAGAGTTGTTATTGTAAGGGTCAAGGAAAGAAACTGATAAACAATCAAATAAAAAGGATTTCAAAAGATTGAAGCATTATAGCCTGTGTTGTGTATTCAGTCGACTTAACTTGTTTAAAATAAACTAACGCAGATCAAAGGCGATATGCTATACTATATACTAGCTTAATTAGATATGTTTTCTCTTTTGATTTGTTCGTTGGACATAGCATGCCTTTTGAACCATACAATTCAACACAGATGTGTTTTCTCTCTGTCATGGTCTGATTAAAGAAAACACCTGGTCTTTTGCAATCAAAGTTTTTGAAAAAAGAGTTGAAAGCCGTCGAGTATAAAATTGGTTTGGTTTGTAGCGTCTACATGGATTATCTGCCCCTTGGCTGGAAGTAGTATGTTCTGGTTTCTCTTTACTATTATCGATCTTATGTTTGCATAAGTGGACATCAATTATTACCTGATCATAATAATAATAGTTCAAATTTCGTTGCAGCAAGCGGGAGAATGCCAGCTGTCTTATTGCAGGCTATCACAAGACTTTCATTGGTGAAGATGGGCTTAAATTCATCATGTAGTTTCATATCCAGCATTTAGAGGTTATATGTTCTAGTTTGACAGTTACATACTAGCAAACAAGTAAATAAACATGTTATATTGAAGTCATTGATCAGATTGTATCCCCCATTTGCAACTTATGAATTAGTACTTGAAGGAACACTTGAATCGATAGTCTTTTTGAAGCAAATTTGCAATCCTTTTAATCATCTTATTGCAAATAGTTTGCATAAGCAAAACAAACAAACTAGCAAACAAGTATAAATTTCGAACAGGGGGTACCTAATGATTATGAAAATTGTGGAGCTTCATAGCGTTTTGTAATGGTACTTCTATAGAGCCACTGCCACAATCCATGATGAATCTGGTAACCATCGCGATGGACTCTGAAGGCATTTCTTTAAATACAATACTCGCCGCTCAAATGATCTGTAATGATTGCAAGTTTAAGGTTGGATGAGGGGGTGTAGATGATGAGAGGAAAGGGTTGATGGTTGAGGAATTGAGAGATGTGATATGTAGAGTGAATTCTTATATGCGGATTTACTATAGCTTCCATACCAATATGCATTTAAGTAATGACTTGAGGATGCTAATGGAGAAGACAAATGGAAGAAAATACTCTTTTTACCTTACAATTTGAGAAAAAGATGTGGTATATAGATCATGATTGGATGCACTTCAATATCATTAAAATGTTAGTAAAAACAAAATTACTAAAGTTAGTGGCTCCACGTGAGGAGAACATCATTCAATAGTAATTAAATTTTGTTATTGTAGAAAATAAGACTTTCGAACTAGAATATGTGTGCGTTGTTTATCTTTATAGTTTGATTATGGTATTAATCATATTATGATATCCCAAAAGTTTTTTTTTTTCTTTCTGAGTAAAATTGTCATTTTCATTCTTGAGTTTTGGTGTGTTTTTTCATTTCCATCCAAAACTTTTTTCATTTTGCCCCCTAACTATTTAAAAACTTGTCATTCTCATCTAATTTCGTTAGTAAAGTTAATTTGGGTGTTAAATAGAGGGATAATTATGTCTTTTTGCAAGATCCATGTTAAATAAATTTAACTAATATTATAACAAAATAATAAAAAAAGATAAAACATCTGTTCATCTCGCCGCTTCACACTCCCGTCTATCATGTTCTTTTCGGTGTCTGTCAATCATGTTCTCTCCGGTGACCATCGTCGACTTCTCTCCGGCAACCGCTCCTTGAATTCATAATATTTCTGACAAAAAAAGTCACAAGTGTCGCTTTGACCACCAAGAAGCGGTTTTTGTTCGCCGTGCCTTGAATTAGTGCTTAGGCGAGCGCTTTTTGACAACACAGCTGATAACTGATCATGCATCCATGAATAATTTCAAGTGAGTACACAAAAAATGTAAGAAATTTTACCTTTGCAGAAATGGGAGGTACCTTTAAAGGCCAACTTGGCCATGCCTAGTACCCTGTCCATGATCAACTAGTTTTATACCCGTCTGGTGACCAGGGGGTTTCATGTCATAATGTTATAACTATCTCTTTTTGTATTCTAAACTAAAAAACCATTTGTTTCAAACTTAATTAGGTTTCAATCATGAAAAGGTAACACCAAGTTGTGATATACAAACTAAAAAAAATTCGTAACAAATCCAATATAGAAAAACACTTAAACAACATGCTTCCACCAAAAAGAAAACTTGCAAAGATCATTAATATGTTTGAAGAAATTAAATAAATATATGACATAAAAAACAATTTTTTTGGATTATCAAAGCATACATGCATTAAGTTTAGTACTCTAAGCATCTTCCTCCTCGGTCTCGAATGCTACGACTTTTCATAGTGTTCAGCAGTGCAATCAACCACGACCAATGGAGAAGGTTTGTCCGTATCAAGAACAAATGTATCCGATACAGCCTTTGTAGATACTTCTTCGTCGTCATTATAAGTGTTGTCTAAATACATAAGGAGAGTATAAAAACGAAAGCCAAAGATCAGTAACTTCATTGAGAAAAAGGTATAACAAAAGATACCGATAATGTGATGTTGATGATGCATATGTAAACGAAGAAATGCGTGGTCATTGTAATGAATAGATCATTCACTACATGAGCCACCAAAAGCAATATATAAATAGAAAAAAATAAAATATGTCCGGTCATTATACTATATTGATGCAAAACCTGCAAAAACATACGTATGTTCATCGTACAGGGTAAAAAAACTACAGATAATATTTAAAAATATAAACAATATCACTTAGTAAAGATTTATAATGCAATTTCTAAGTAGCTATGGGCAAAAAAAAGAATGCACATGATATAATGAAAAAATCAACGAATAGATAACATCATTAACCATAAAATCGCCCCAAACATAAAAAAACTTGATCAAAGAAATGACATATATAGAATTTACAATCATATCTGTGTGACTCAATTAAGTAACTTTGTGATAAAAAATATTTACTTATAGACACTTGGTTGCCCATTGCTAATGAATATGGGTTCGAATTATCATATACCGAAATAAGAGCCGAAGTGAAATCAAATATGATTGATTAAGATTGATACCTAAAAGAAAATTTATAAAACAATAGGTTAAAGACCACTTAATTAAAAAGGGTGATAGGCACACACTGATTATGGTACAGGCTCATGACCTACCACATCCAAGCCTAACCTGGTTCCACACATATGAGACAGGCAGAAGGTATGGGACAACCAGTTCACCACACATAAATGGATTAATTTGGCCCGGTTGGAATATCGACAAGTTTGAAGACTTGCGTACACACGTTGCTAATTCACAGCATGTTAATTGTTTTCAATTAGTGTTTTCTTTTGTTTATTTTGAAGTTGTCAAAGTAGTTATTTTAAATTTCACAAGTGTGGGAGACGTGGGATGGTAGTCAATTGTCAGTTTTCTTTCTTTCATTCGTATGTTTCATTCATATGTACTAAAATGAAAGGCATATTTGATTTTCCTAAAATTGTTCTCTGGTTCTAGAGAATAAACATTCCATTGCTATTTTACTTTTTGGCAGGAGGTGGAAGGTGATCTTGGAAGGCTGATTTCGGTTCTCGTGGTATAGCTGTATCGGGAATTCAAGTTCAAATTCTACCAACAAAGATTCACGGGTGGTGTAGCTGTAACGCGTGGAGGTTTGTTGCTGTTTGAGTTGATCTTTTGGGTATTTGATCCAGATAAGAATTTATATACCATCAAAGGGTACATGTGAATGTTTGAAGGTACGTTATTGTCCTCTTTTTCTACAATCCTCATTCCAATGAATCACCCTAACACCACCAATTGCTCAAAAAATCTCAAGAACACCAGTAAAGACTTTAAAGAAACCATTATAGCATGCAATAGTGCAATACGAATTTGTTAAGTTAAAGATGAATTAAGTTACCAATATGCGAAGATTATTATTGTATCTTACGACAAAAACCCATCAAAAGATACCTTTACTGATTCGTGGTGAACTTAATGACGTATTCGATGCAATAAGTGCTTCTTGATAGTTTTGTGCGGGGTTCCTCATCATTTTGAAACAATGTGGTCTTATCTAAAGACTTGGTTTGAGGAAGAATAAATTTCTAAAACCACTAACTAATCACCCTAGAACTAACACTACCATATGACTTGAGCATAGTTGAAAACTTAACACTAATTAGAGAGCAACTAAAGTTAGAAATTGTTTTGATTTGAGAGCAACTAAAGTTAGAAGACAACTGCTTCAACATTCAAATTGAAATTACAAACCTGATGATCAAGAACTTCATGAATATTCATATCCTGCCAAAAAATGATCCATTATCAAAATATATAAATGAAAAACACACACACTAAAGAAACAGAGGTCTAAAAAATCAAATGGAAACTAACCTGCAACTTAAGTGAAAAAGTAGTGGAAATTTCTCCACCAAACAACTGTCTTTGTAGAAGTTGTTCCATTTCAATGAACCGCAAAAGTTAAACTATTGATTGATTTTGGGAAATAAATGTTTGCTTCAGTTAGCCAACAGATTCTTGATTAAATAACTAAGAACTGAAAATCAAACAATTGAAAGTTTATCCTATGAATTTACCTCATTAGCCGCCTGAAAGGTTTAACGCAAGATGGGATTTGAAATCGGGAAGAGGCATTTGAAATCAAATGTGAAATCGGCAGAAGGAATTTGAAAAAACCTAAACGACGTTAAGGGATTTGCAGCAAGCATCTTCATCAGCTTCAATTACCCCGGCTCTGTTCTTCGTCTGGTTCGTATCTTTTGTTCTTATCAACTGTGTAAACCCTTTCCGATATCAACATTGTCGTTAGAAATGCATAGATCATACAATCCTTCTTATATCAAGTTCTTGGCTATATATGTGCTTTTATTTGTGTTTCTTGATGAAACCGATTGCCTGATGTTCACCTGTGTCTAACATAAATAATGAAATTATCATCATCTTAGTTCATCGTTCTTTGAAGCTTTCTTCACTGTCTTCTTTGTCTTTAAAATATTCTTCAGCATTGACTTATGGATAGAAAATAAAAATAAAATATAATTTATTGTGTATGATTAAAAGAGATTGTTATTTTACAAAAGAATCTCATTTATGGAAGGGAAAATCACAAACGATTTCACAAATAATGTCAAATAAAAATAAGTTGAATGACTGTAAGGCCCACCTTTCGCAGGGGGACCTCACAGTTGGCTATTCACAGCATAACATTTGTTTAAGACAATCATTTACTCATATATGTATAAAATATATATATTGCAGCGGAAAAATACTGTCATTTCAATTCATTACAAGTAAAATATAAACATTGTCTTTAATCCTCAAAACTATTTAAGAGTCCTTTGTTTAGCTTTTCTTCATCCGGGATGCTAGTCTTCTAGTGCCAAGAAGCTTCAGTCCCATGCCTCTATTCCATAGCTCTAACGCTTAACTGTCAACTGATATGCATATAAAAGTCAGCTTCGCTGAGTGAATTCTAGGTTTTTCTTGTAAATAACTTTTGTAAAGGTATTAGCTTTAGCAGTTGAAATAGTTATCATCTATCAAGCATCAATACATACGGGCTAATCACTTTATCGATACTTTATCATTTCTTTTCATTTCTCGTTATTTATTACTCTTCTTTATCCGTCAATTCTCTGTCACTATCCGTGCCTAGGCTCGCCTAGGACTTTACCGACACGCCAATTAAGGACTTACAGTCGTACTCGATCAGGCCATTATTGTCATGCCAATTCAGGGCTTACAGACCTGCCTGTTCGAGCATTACTTTATCCGGGTGAGGGCACAACGAATGCAACCCTCCTTTAGCCATTGCTTGCAAGTCTTTACTTTATCCCTTGCCTGCAGAACTTTATTTGCAAGACTTTACTTTATCCAGATACACGTTATGGGTCCAATAACAATTCTTTAAGTTTCACTTATATCTTTAGTTTTCACATACACTTAACACATAATAAGAAGCAAACTCTTAGTCTAAGCATTCACATTTCATCAATCATGAGAGATAAACAAGATAACTGACCCTCCGTGGGACAGCGGGGGTTCGGGGGCGACAGCCCCTGATAGCGGGGTTCTAGGGGCAGCAGCCCCTAGTGGGGTCCAAGGGGCAACGCCCCTGGCTGGGGCCCGAAAATTATTTTGGACTATTTAAATGGCACATTTTACTTTAGGAAATTTTATTTTCTTGATAAAAGGTCTTAAAAACCGTTCTCATAAAAGTATGTATTTTAGTATGCATATCACCCCAAAACATTGAAAACGGGTAAAGGAGGGGTCTAGAACTCACCTGAACTTGTCCAATAGCTTAGATTCTAAGTCACTTAAGCTATAACCTGAATACTCTAGCTGCACGAAAGTTAATATGCATAAACGTCATTTTCTTCATAGTTTCGCCCATAGTTTCGCTGTAGCGAAACTGCAGTTTCGCTGCCAGTTTCGCTGGGCAGCACTTCTGCTAGTTTCGCTAGACAGATTCGCTGCCTTGAGCGCCCAACTTTCGTTGGAATTTCCTAGTTTCGCAAAGTCTATAGGTCAGTCTGGGTCTTAGCGAGATTACCGGCGAAACTATAGTTTCGCCCCAGCGAAACTGTAGTTTCGCTAGAACTTCTCCTAGTCTCGCTGAACTAATGTGCAGTTTCGCTGGTTAAATGCTTAAATTCACTGGATCGCGGCCCAGTTTCGCTAGATGAACAGAAACTCAGATCCAGCCCGTTTTTAACCCAAAATCTTAACTTTTTACGTCCAAATCCTTAGTTTACCTTCCATGAAACCAAATCTAAGCTTTTTACACGTTTTCATATGTAAAATTCGACCTTTATGTGTTTCTTTAAACTTTTCAAAACCCTAGAATCCGGGTTTGATCTACAGAGGGCCTTAGAGGTCGATTCTTACCTCGTTTTGCTGCTCTTTCCTTAAGCCTTGATGCTCCAATCAACCAGATCTTCACTCTTCCACCTTTGAATCTCCAAAACTTGAGTTTTCTTCCACTTTCTCTCTCTACTTTCTCTCTCTACAAATTTGGTGGCTAGGGTTGTAATGAGTGAATGGATCTGATCATGCATGGTTTAAGGGCTGTTTAAGGGCCCTTAAACCCATCAAACCTAGCCCATTAATGCTAATTTGGTCCATAGCCCACTAATTTACCCCTTTAGTTCTTAAATTAACCCTTAAAAGCCCATTATTATTAAATGGCTTGTTTCGGGAAATTTCGGGGCGTTACAATGACGTATCATTTGAATTCATCTAATCATTTATTATTATAGATTTAAATAATTATTATTAATAGTTAACTCACATCTGCTATATGCTTTTGTGTTTCTTGACAAATTGGTATGTGTTTCATATGTTGTAAGGCCCCGTTCCCGGGCACCTCACAGTTGGTTATTCATCGCACATAAAACATTTTTAAAACATACATTTACTTCGCAGCGGAATTTAAAAACTTTCATCAATAACTAAAACATGTCATTTCATTACATTACAACATTCGTTTCATCTTAAAATACAATGACATGTCAAAATTGGATGCCAGCCTCAAAACGCTCCCAGTAGCTTATGCATCCATGCCTGCAACTCCTCAGCATCAACCAAAATACCTACCAACTATCATGCATACAAAAGTCAGCGACGCTGAGTGAGTTCTAGTTTTTTTATAATAAAATAAAAACCGTTCTTTACTTTCTTTCAAATCATACTATACTTTCGTACATGCTCACACATTATACGTACACATAGATAATATCATTATTATCTTTCATTGCGTTCATTAACCTTTGTTCATTCATCGTACATCATCATCATTCATTTCTTATCTAGATCCCGTCAGACTTTACCCTCTTCATGGCACACGGCCACGATTACTGAGGTCGAATGACGAGGATCCCGTTTCGTTCTTTATTATGATATTTCGTTTGTGAGCATACATCGTACATACATACAGACAATAATTGTTATTATTATCTTCATCATTGTTCGTTCATTCATTCATTGCTTCGCTCATTTCTTTTCATTACTCGAATCTTGTCTCATGCAAATCGCACCGATGGAGTTGTCACTAAGACCAACTCTCCCTGTGTGTGAGAACTGGGTTTAGCCAAAATCGCACGCCATCTCATGGGTTAGCCAAAATCGCACGCTACATAATCCACATGAGGTAGGCCAAATCGTACGCTACATAGCACACAGTAAATACCACATCGCACGTATCGGAGCAGCTACCAAAACTGAACTCCCACTGTGTCTATGTCCCCTTAAAGGTTAGCCAAGATCGCACGCTATAACACACACACACACAGTTAAGCTACCAACTCTCAATGAGTCGTGAACCTCCTTTCCTTCCGCTTGCAAGCCAATCTTACTCTCATTCATCTGGATCCTGTCTCCTGCAATACTGGAGTACATGACAAGGACCTCTTTCGAGTCTGTTGCGACACAGAGTCGCTCACCTCATACACTTGCTTGCAAGTCTTTCATCCATTCATTATTTCATGTGTTCGTTCGTTTCGTACTTTATCGTATTCATTCGTTTGTATTTTATCATTATCTTTCACTTCGTTATATAATACTTTACGTTCATTAATTTATTCATTCATACATCACACCACGTAAAATCATACATAATTTATTATGAAACATAATATGTACGTTTTGAAAACTCTTTAACGAAGAGAGATAACATATCACTCACACACATACACATCATAATCTTCATCACATCATCATGCACACCTCAAGCATAAGCCATCACATCATAACAGGGCCTATCTCTCTATTCTAGCACTTAAAATCACTTAGAAAATCCTAAGTCCAAAATGGGTTCATGGGACTTTTCAGGCGCATGAGCATAAAAATTCTAAGTGTAAAACAGTTTGGGCGCATGGGCACTATTTGGGCGCATGAGCCCTGTTTGGGCGCTTTACCACTATGCAGGCGCATGGTGCCTGTTCAGGCACATTAACGCTTAGCCATTTTAACTACTTGGGTGCATGGGAACTGTTTGGGCGCATGGCCCAACACTTAGACTCCTGAACCATTCTAGGCGCATGGGAACACTGTTTAGGCGCATGAAGTCTTAGGCGCATGGGCAACTCTGGGCGCATGGACACTAATTGGGCGCATGGCCCATACTTAGCCAATTTTTCACATTTCCTAGGCGCATGGCCACTATTCAGGCGCATGACCTAGGCGCATTAGCCCTGTTTGGGCGTACCACCCCTTGGGCGCATGAGAACACTTAACCAAAATTTCTTAGGCGCATGGAACTATTCTGAAATCTTTCTAGCACTGTCCAAGTAACCCGAACACCCTTCCAATCCCAACCAAACATAGATCTAACATAATAAGGCACCTAAACATACTAAACATCAACACTAACCCATAAACAAACTCTAAAACATACAAACACATATTATTTTCGAACATACAGCTATAAACCACGGTTTCTTTCAAAAAAGTTTACTTGGTATGCATAATAGCCCCAAACACTTTAAAATCAGTAAAAGAGAGGTTCTAGTAACTCACCTGAAACAATCTTTCAGTAGCTCACTTCAAATCCGAGACTTACCTTCAAATTTAGCTCCTAAGTCCCGAGAACAGACACAAATCACCAAGAACTTCGGTTTAGAACTCGAAACCCAGCTGAAACCGAACTCATATAAAAGAAAACTCACCTTTTCAGCTGTTTCTTCCTCTTTCTCTCTCTAGAACCGAGAGCTTTCTCTCTCTTCTTTCTTCCTTTCAGCCGAATGAAGATGGTGAAGAAGGGATGGGTGGCCATGCCCCTTTAAACCTTAAAATAATAAGGTTTTGTACCTTGTACACTTTATCCCCCTCCACTTGTGCCCATTATCTATTCTTTCTATTTAGTTTTCGTTTTCTTTTCTTTAAACAAAATTTCGGGGTGTTACATATGTATCTAAACATATCTTGAAATCAACATCATCTTCATGATCCTTTCATCATTCTTTGAAATTTTCTTTATCGTATTATGTGTTACTGATGATTTAGTTCGAATAATGATTTGTTTTTGTTTATGTCAATTATAAAAATAAAAGACAATTCACATCAATATAGACTTTAAGTGAGTTTTGAATTGCATGTTTTTGGTGTCAAATGAGGACTCATGAAACCATGAAGTAACCTTTGACTTCTCTTGAAATGTGTCGCAATGGGTAATGGGCTAGAATTGGTTTGGGCACGGGTCAATTCTAAATATTACTCACATCCATAGGTGAAATTGTAGTTTTCAAATGATTATAATGGCATTTTAAACAAAAAGATTACCAAAAACATGCTTAAATAGTGAATTTGTAAATTTAGTGATCTTTTAAATTTGATCCAAACTGAGAATTATCCGATTTATTTTACTATATTATTCATTATTTTAATTTAATAAACAAAACAATATACCTACAGCCTAAACATTTTTTATAGCTAGTATGCTTAATTGGTGAATTTGTAAAAATTAGTAATCTTTTGACTAATTTGACCCAATTAAGAATTATTCGATTTATTTTACTATATTATTCATTATTTTAAATAACAAAAAGATATAACAGCCTAAACTTTTTTATAGTTATTACATTTTTTTTTTCCTTTTATGATCTTCTTTTACTAACTATGATATCTTATGTTTCCTTTATACATGCTTTGACAATTGTTGTCTTTTTTTAATGTTTCAGGAACAAATGACGAGTTATCAGATTTCAAAGGAGTATATCTCAAATGTTATCAATCAAAAAGATGAAGATTGTTGCATGGCAATAGTTATAGCTGATTTAATTAGAATCATCTTGAGAGTTACCGGATAGGAAAGTCCATCTATTATAGTTTCACCACAACCATTAGTTGAAGCCAAGGTTAACACTGTTCATGATTTGGGGCATTTTTGCAGTCAATCGGACTCGAATGCATCCAAACATGGCCTTTATTTTACATGTGTGAAGGAGATTGGGATGAAGAAAGCTACATCAAAAGAGATGCTTCCAAATGTACTAAACATTACATTGGAGGGTTTAACTATTTTAAGGATTCTCTTTTAATAAAAATGAAAATTGAAAACAATTTTAGCAATGGGATGAAATTTCCCATACTTGGCGCAATGCACATGGGCGATTTTATAAACGATAAGATAGCGCATGAGGCAGAAGCAACACAAACTCCTTTTCGACATAAGAATACCCGGAAAAGGAAAAATAGGAGAAGGTCAAAGAGTACAAACATGCATTATTAATAGTTGGATGTGACACGACTGACAATGACCCCAAAAAAACATTTTTGCATAGTCAAAAACAACCATGGAACAAAATGGGGAAACAATGGATTCTCAATCATTGGATTCGATGTTTTACGTTACATACTTGTCCCCGATTATGTAATTGCTGATGTTAGTCACAATGCAGATGTAAGTTTCTTGTAAACCTTCATGTTTGCAAATTTACTAATAAAAAAATTGTTCCCATTCACAGTGTGCTTTTTTTCTGTTACAGGTGGGCAATGCAAATTAGGACCTTCCACTTGATAAGGTCAATGATAAGAACATCTTACAAAGATGTATATTTATAGAGAATATGCCTTTCTTTGAGGACACTACTGGTATTGAAGATTCCTTTAATTCCCTTCTGGATATTAAAGTTGAAGACGTGTGTATGGTAAGTCGTAAAGACTTATCATACACAAGAAGTGCTATAGTGTAAGGCCCCGCTCACCGGGCACCTTACTGTTGGTTATCATTAATACATGATCATAAAATACGCAGCGGAATTGATAAAATATACATTCTTATTTCATCATAAAAGCTTTTACATCATTGTCTTGATGACAAAATACAAGCTTTTCCTACATTGCTTAACTATACTATGATTGCTGCTGATGCATATTCCTCAGCAATCATAGGTCATAACGCGACCTCTACCGAAATAAAATAATAAAAAGAAAATATATTTCTCTTCATATAGAAGATATTAAGTTCAAAAGTATATTTTCTTTCATAAACAAGATTTCTTAAATAATCATGTTTATCAGGATTATCAAGAAATCTTGCACTCGCATGCAACATGATGTGTTGCGCGCATTACGGGCCACAACACATGATGTGGCTGCATAATCAAAAAGTGAATGCCATCCCAAAAGATCTGAGTAGCCGCCTCGTGCCATCCTCAGCAACTTACCTGCCAACTGGAAAACACATAAAAAGTCAGCGTTGCTGATGAGTTCTAGTTTTATAATAAAACATACTTTCATTCTCATTAACTGTTCTTCCATACATGTGTTCACACGTCATACGTACACGTAGATAATATTTTATTATCTCATCATTCATTACTTACTTTCATTCGTGTACACTTCATCATTCTCGTTTACTTTCATATATACATACTTTACATACTTTCGTACGTACTTTACTTTCATTCATACATTCATTACTTACGTTCGAACATTCATTACATTCATTCATACTTTCATTACTTTCGTTCGAACGTTCATTACATTCGGTGACATGTACAATACCCCACTTTCATCATACATACTACTGGTGCTGGACCTGTGGTGGTTAGCCACGAACGTTGTGCACAAATGCTGATCCAGTCACCTGGAGTAAGTACATGCACCACTTATCTTTTCACTTTACTTCTGGATCAATGCCATATGCTATACCCCGAACGTTTTGCACAAATGCGGGTGCTGGACCTGTGATGATCAATCACGAACGTTGTGCACTAATGCTGATCCAGTCACCTAGGTAAGCGGCAAGGATCCCATACATACTTCTGGCCAATCACAAAGACTGACCCCGATGTGCATCCTTCGGGGTAGCTAACCCGCACACCGTTGAGCTAACACCTGCCAGGGGTGTGCACCTCCTTTCATTTGCTTACAAGCCTTACTTACTTTCTTTCATTAATGCATGCATTCATTCATCATGTTCCTTCTTTCATTATCTTTCACTTTACGTTCTTAATACATTCGTTTCATTCGTTCATTCATTCACGTAAAGATATTAAAAGATAAGACACATATGCATAAGGAACATAATACTTACATATCATCAGTATTCACCATCTATCATGGCAACATCATACTAACATACATACATCGTACATACACTTCTACATTCACTCACATCAGCCCTGTTCGGGCGACTGAACTATCACCAGTCGCATGTCCTCCATGCGACTGGGCCATGCGATTGGGCTATCATGCGAATGGGTACTCAAACGTGCGATTGAACCTCCTTCCGTACGACTAGACACTATGCGGCTGGGCTATATGCGACTAACTCTTAACCGTCCGACTGAACTACTCTGCGATTGAACTTATGCGACCGAAACCCTCAGTCGCATCACCTATCGGGCGATTGAGGCTCAATCGGGCGTCTGAGCCTCAGTCGGGCGATTGGACATCAACTAACCTCATTCGGCCGAATGGCCCTTCAGTCGCATAACCCTAACTGGCAGCGACTGGAGTTCTTCACAAACTGCAGTCGCGAACCCCCGCACCCAAACCCATCTTAAACCCATTTTTAGCCCAATTCGACCCTCCCAAGCCTCAGGGTCCTACTAGGACCTCATACAAGCATATTCTAGTCCTAATTCATACCATAAACACATTACTCAAGATTTACCCAATGGGTCAAACTTACACTATTTCAAAAATAGGGTTTATATGTGATTCCAGCCCCCAAGCCATAATCGTTAGAAACACATGTAAATGAGGGGTCCTAGAACTCACATTATCAGGTAGAAGTTGATGAGCTTCGGTTTAGCTTGCTTCTCGACAATCGGACAGCACTTTCCCTCTTTCTTTCTCTTCTCTCTCGGTCGCTCACTGCTCTCCCAACTGAAAATGATAAGTGTTGGGAGGAGAATGGAGCTGCTCCCCTTTTTATACCCATGGCTCATTCGCATCTGGTCCAGGGGCGACTGGACCTTCAGTCGCATCAACACTATGCGATTGGACCCCAATCGCACGTGTTCCATGCGGCTCATACTTCATTCGGGCGGTTGAACTCCAATCGTGCGGTTGAGCTTCAATCGGCCGAATAGCCATGCGTTGAACTCCAGTCGCATGAATCACAGGCGACTGAGGCTCAGTCGCATACCTACCAAAAAGTCAAACTTCCGGGTGTTACAAGTCCACCCCCCTTATTTTAGGTTTCGTCCCCGAAACCTGTCATCCTCGAACAATCGTGGGTAATGCTGCCCATTTCTTCTTCAGTTTCCCACGTCGACTCGGATCCCTCCTGTGCCGCCACTGTACACGCACAAGGGGAACCACTTTATTTCTCACCTCTTCTCTTTGCGATCTATGATCGCCACTGGTTGCTCTACATAATTGAGCTTTTCGTCTACCTCGATATCATCCAGTGGAACAACCATGTCTTCGTCCGCCAAACACTTCCTCAGATGAGACACGTGGAAAGTCGGGTGGATTCCACTTAGTTCATCTGGCAAATCTAACCTATAGGCCACCTCTCCTACTCGAGCAACGATTCGGAAAGGGCCTATATATCGCGGACTCAACTTACCCCGCTTCCGGAATCGAATGATCCCTTTCCAAGGTGAGACCTTCAACATAACACGATCTCCCACCTGGAACTCAATCGGCCTGCATCGTTTGTCGGCATACGACTTCTGTCGGTCTTTGGCCGCCTTCATATAGGTTTTAATTCTTTCGAGCTTCTCAGTCATAGCCTCTACCACTTCGACGCTTCCCAATTCTTTCTGACCAATATCACCCCAACAGACGGGTGTCCTGCATCTCCTACCGTATAGCATCTCATAGGGTGGCATGCCGATACTGGCATGATAACTGTTGTTGTATGAGAACTCAGCTAACGGTAGATGGTCATCCCAACTTCCACCAAAGTCAATAACACATGCTCGGAGCATGTCCTCCAATGTCTGAATGGTCCTTTCCGACTGACCATCAGTTTGTGGATGATAAGCCGTGCTAATATGCAACCTCGTCCCCATAGCATCGTGGAATTTCTTCCAGAATTTGGATGTAAACCGGGTGTCGCGATCAGACACAATCGACACCGGTACACCATGACGAGTCACGATCTCTTTGATGAAAAGATCGGCCAACCTCTCGGACGAATATGTCTCCCGCATCGGTAAGAAGTGAGCACTCTTCGTCAATCGATCCACAATCACCCAGATCGTATCATACCCTTCGGGGTACGTGGCAGCTTTGTGATAAAATCCATGGTGATGTGCTCCCACTTCCACTCCGGGATGTCCAAAGTTTGAATCTTTCCGTACGGCTTCTGGTGCTCTGCCTTTACTTGCAAACACGTGAGGCATTTACTCACATACTCCACCACATCACGTTTCATACCGGCCACCAGTAATCTTTCTTCATATCTTGGTACATTTTGGTAGCACCGGGATGAATGGAGTATCGAGACTTATGAGCTTCATCCAAAATCTTCATTCGCAGATCCCCAAGACGAGGAATCCACATACGCCCAAACCGAGTTCTAACACCCGTTGCGTTCTCACCCAATTCTGCGACCAGACCTCTCATGCGTTCAGAGAGTTAAGATTTCGTCTTTCAAAGCCTCATCTTGGAACTCCTTGACCTGTTTCATTACGTCGGAGGTCATGATTAGCTGGTACGCCTTCACCCGAATTGGCTCGGGCCTCTCCTTTCGGCTAAGGGCATCCGCCACCACGTTGGCTTTGCCGGATGGTAATGGATCTCACAATCATAGTCCTTTATAAGCTCCAACCATCGCCGTTGCCTCATATCAGGTCTTTTTGCTCGAAGAAGTACTTCAAGCTTTTGTGGTCCGTGAAGATGGTACACTTCGTCCCGTATAAATAGTGCCGCCAATCTTCAACGCGAAACCACAGCTGCTAGCTCCAAGTCATGAGTAGGATAATAACCTCATGAACTTTCAGCTGTCGGGATGCATAGGCTATCACCTTTCCTCTCTGCATTAATACACCCCCAACCCCGAGTAGGAGGCATCAGAATAAACCACCAAATCTTCACTCCCCTCGGGTAACGCCAATACTGGAGCTTGGGTCAATCTCGTCTTCAGTTCTTCAAACGCCTTCCCTTGAGCTTGACCCCATACAAATTTCACATCCTTCCGGGTCAACTTTGTCAGTGGAGAAGCAATTTTGGAAAAGTCTTGGATAAACCTTCGGTAGTAGCCCGCCAAACCCAGAAACTACGGATCTCGGACGGCGTCTTCGGAGACTTCCATTGCATCACTGCTTCCACTTTCGCCGGATCGACCATAATCCCATTCGGATTTACCACGTGACCCAAGAATTGAACTTCACGCAACCAAAATGCGCACTTGGAGAATTTTGCATACAATTCTCCCTTCTCAACGTTTCCAGAACTTTGCGAATGTGACCGGCATGCTCAGTCTCGCTTTTGAATAAATCAAGATGTCATCAATGAATACTATCACTGATTTATCCAACATCGGCCGGCACACCCTATTCATCAGGTCCATAAAAGCAGCTGGCGCATTGGTCAGACCAAAAGACATAACGAGGAACTCATAATGACCGTAGCGCGTACGAAAAGCTGTTTTAGGGATATCCTGCTCCTTCACCTTCAGTTGATGGTAGCCTGATCGAAGATCTATACGTGAAACCAACTAGCACCCTGAAGTTGATCAAACAAGTCGTCGATCCTCGGCAAGGGGTATCTGTTCTTTACTGTCAGCTTATTCAGCTCGCGGTAGTCGATGCACATCCTCATACTACCGTCCTTCTTCTTACAAACAGACCGGAGCACCACAAGGGAGATACTTGGTCGAATAAACCCCTATCCAACAGCTCTTGTAACTGCTCCATCAACTCTTTCATCTCCGTCGGGGCCAATCGGTATGGTGCCTTGGCAACAGGTTGGCGCCTGGTACTAAATCAATCTGGAACTCGATCTCTCTGTCAGGTGGCAATCCCGATAAGTCTTCTGGGAACACGTCTGGGAACTCACACACAACCGGAACATCAGACAGTTGTGGTGCTGGCTTCTTCTACATCTTTCACATAACATAAATAGGCGTTACATCCACGCCTCATACATTTCCCCGCCACTGCCATTGAGATCACCTTCGGAATCGTAGTAACCCGATCCCCGTAAACTGTCACTGGACTACCGTCAGGCGCTGTCAAACTGATCATCTTCTTGCGACACACAATGTTCGCCTCGAAATCTGCCAACCAATCCATACCAAGCACCAAATCGAAACCGCCTAACGTCATCGCAAAGGGTTTAACTGGGAATTTGTGACCCTCCAGTTCTACATCGCAACCCTCAATTACCTCTGAAATCCTGGTGGTTTTACCTATCGCAGTCTCTACATCAAACGGCACATCCACACGCCTACTACTAACGGGCAATTTGGCACAAAAAGCAGAAATGAAACTCCTACTGGCACCCGAATCAAATAATACAGAGGCTAAAGTTTGGTTCACCAGAAACGTACCGGACACTACATCGGGGTCCGTCCTCGCCTCTTCCTGCGTCATCGTAAATGCCCTGGCGCTCGCTTTCGACCCTTCACCCCCTGTCTTCTTCACACCGGAACCCTCGATCTCGGCTTCTTGCAATCTTTATTCATATGACCACTTTCCCCCCAGTTAAAGCACCTCATCCCTTTACACTCTTTGGCCATATGACCGGGCTTTCCACACCTTGAAACATACATTCAGCCCCCATCTGCACTCACCACCGTGCTCTCGCCCACACTTCCCACACTTTCTCGACCCTGCACTTGTCACGACCACGCGACGATCATCAACCCGTGCCTTCTTACTACTTGTCGAAGTATCACCCTCGACCAAACCTCTTTCCCTGCCACTTCCTCTCATCACTTCCCTTCTTACTGCCCTCAGATTTCACCAACGCAGCTCGTCATCATACAAACTCCCAGCTAAATCCACCGCCGACCTGAAAGTACTGGGTTCGGGCGGAAATCAAATGCCAACGAATTTCAGCTGGCAAGCCCTGAATATACCGGTTAATCTTGCGAGACCCGGCGTCACTTGCTCTGGCACCAACCGTGCCATGTCGTTGAACTTGGTCGTGTATTGTTGGTGGGTCATCGTTCCCGCCCGCCTCCAACGTGCAGAACTCTCTCTCAACTCTGTCCATCTCTCGCTGGACTGAACTCCTCGATCACCATTCTCTTCAACTCAGACCACTTCATTTTCCCAATGGCCCTGCTACCCTCGGCCTGGACAATATTGTCCCACCAGCACAATGCCGTCCCGGTAACGAGTGGGTAGCAAACTTTACCTTCTTATCCTCCTGGCAGTCATGATATCAAGGACCACCTCCATCTCTCTCACCCATTGTGAGCATCAGCAGCCGTACCCGAACCATCAAAAGTGCGGAGGCTTGCATCTCATAAATTTCCCGTAATCACAACCCCGGGCTGTCCCCCTTACCTT